>JAOBRD020546356.1:0-16606 GCA_027575215.2 Hydrozoanthus sils | reverse complement strand
AGTAGTAGTAGTAGTAGTAGTAGTAGTAGTAGTAGTAGTAGTAGTAGTAGTAGTAGCAGTATAGTAGTAGTAGTAGTAGTAGTAGCAGTATAGTAGTAGTAGTAGTAGTAGTAGTAGCAGTAGTAGTAGTAGTAGTAGCAGCAGCAGCAGCAGCAGCAGCAGCAGCAGCAGCAGTAGTAGTAGTAGTAAGAAGCGATGGTTTTCACATCAATAATATCAATTATTTGTAATAAAAAGAAAGGCTTGTAGCTCTCAAGCACGTCGCAAATTTGAGACCATAAATAGTAAACATTTCTTGTGTTAATTCTACTCACCAGTTGTATGAGAGTTGTAGTGACAGCCTTGCATGGTCGGACGTCTCTACAGTTATAATATCGGTACAGAAGTCGGGTCCAAGCAGCAAGCATAAGGCTTTAATGACGTTAGGTTTCTTGGGTTTTCCCCCGGAAATACTCAGCTGTGTGAACTGCTCGTCAGGACCTAACATCACGAGGTCTGGGCCAAACATCACTCTGTTTAGAGACAGGAAAATGTATTGCTCATTTTTCACTCGCTCTGCACGGCCAACAAGACTTAAACGCCACTTTATGACTAAAGTGAAGCGTCCTGTCATTAAATATTAATTGGAGATTCAATGCTGTATAGTAAAGGATATCGGTGTAGTTAGCAAATGTCACCATTGCTGAGCAACGCCCACCCCCAAACTATAGGCTCTGCCAGTAAAGTCGTATGTCACACATCCCTGTCATCGTAGTCCTTGGAAATGTTTCGGCAACCGAGTAATAGCGGCAACAGGCAAGCGTCCTTGATATACCGGATCGTGTGGCTATGGAAATGGACAAGGGATGGAAAATCCCCAAGGAAAACCCTGGTCCTCCCAGTTGGGCGTTGAATGTGGAGCTAGCAACTCCATCCCATAAAACACTTTCTATCCTCCAGGAAAATAACTACAGTTTCTAGATGGAATGTCAGACATGGAACGTCAGAACAATGTAGGAAGCAGGTTAGATAGCACGGATTGCTAGAGAAGTCAGAAACCGTGACAGGGTCACAGCACTTGGCCTATACGAGACAAGATAGACACAAACGGGAAAAGTGAGACTTCAACAGGCGAGACAGTTCTATATCAGCCAGAACACCACCAAGAAAACGCCTTCCACACACAAGAAGTTGCATTTATGTTATTACCAGAAATGAAGCGTTCTTTGATCAGCTGGGAAGCTGCTGGCCGAAGGATTATATCAGCGATGTTCAAGATGGAGAAAGAGAGGATTGTACAAACAATGTACAGTGTTATGCTCCGGCAAACGATAATGATGACAAAAAGGACAATTTCTACAGCCGTTTACAGAGTGTACTCGATAAAACAGAAGTAAAAGGATATTACCATGCTCATGGGGGGGGGGGGGAGTTCAATCAATAGAAGTATTGAAGTAGTGAAGAGACAGCAAGGACTTGGCACCGTAAACGAAAATGGCGAACTGTTTTGGAGTTATGTGCATTCAACAGAATGGTCATTCGAGTTATCTATTCCCGAACACACGTAATCACAAGACAACTTCGGTTTCGCCCGACCACAAAACTGAAAATCTGGTAGGCCAAGATGTGCGCGTTTTACAAGGAGCAGGAGCAGCTTCTGATCATCATCTCGTGCCAGCAAAACTGAAGTTAGTCACCGCCGAATACTGGAGTTAGTTTACTGCCCTAAAGGGTCAAGAAAAGCTTCAGCAATTCCGTATCGGTCTATCGAACAGATGAATACGATATCTTACAGGACCTGCTCGAAAACGAAAATACTCCCCGTGAATGACAAATGGAACCATGTCATGCAAAGAAACATTGAGCAGCACATGCGCAGAAGTTTTAAGCTAGAAAAGATAGAAAGAAAGATTGGATATCAACCGGATATCAACCGACACTATAAAGAAGGCCAAGGAAAGAAAAAAGGCGAAAGAAGTCCTGAAAGTAAACAACAGGAGCAGCTGAGCCAAAAGCCAAGTTGCGGTATACAGAAGGACACAATGGAGTAAAGCGCAGCATCAGGTCAGATAAGAAAAACTACGTAGAACAGCTTACACTCGAAGCAGAAGATGCTACCGGTAAAGGCAATCTAAGACAATTTTACAAGATGAAAGACTCTCTGGAAAACAATCACAAGTAACGACGCAAATAAAAACAAAGTGGAAAATACTTTAACCAATACAGACGACGTACCAGTTGCAAAGATGGATCTAACCTGTCCCCCAGAAACAATGCCGGAAATCTCTCCAGCCGAAGTTCACCAAGATATTAGCTGTAAACGACCAAGCAAAATGGAAATAAAGAGAGCAATCCAGCATTTAAAGTTGGAAAAAATACTGAACTGACCACAACAACTGAAGCTCTGAATTAGATATCAACACAACGGTGGAAATCTTGTATGAACTATTTGGTGCTATATGGTTCGAAGAAATTGTAGCCAATGACTGGAAAATTAGGTGACCGCGTCAAAATTCTACACAACTGTGGTATATACAGGGAGACTTCTCTTCGAATTCAATCAGTTGCATGGAAAATTCTCAATAGAGTAATTTTCGAAAGGCTGCAAATAGCTGTGGTTCCGAATATAAGAAAAAATCAAGCAGGTTTGAGAAAAGGAAAGTCAAGAACGGTCAAAATCGCAAATCTTCGCCTTATAGTAGAACAATCACTGGAATGGACATCAGCACTATGGGTAAATCTTATCTATCTCGAAAAAGCTTTCGACAGAGTGTGCTTGTGGAAACGGTTAAAAACATTATTGTGTTCCAAGGAAGATCGTGACCATTACACGCGGCTCTTTCAGTGACATGTCCAACAGAGATACACATCAGAAAGCAAGACCTGTGAAACTTTTAACGTATTGACCGGAGTTCGACAAAATCGTCTACTTTCATCTTTTCTGTTCTTATTAGCAATCAATTGGATCATGCAAGAAACTACATCCAGCAAGAGAAACGGCATGCAATGGTCGATCTTCTCCCAATATCATGATCTAGACGCAAATTATCTGGCTTTTTTGTCTCACAGTCACAGATACAATCAGATGCTGGAGAAGACGTCTATATTCGAAATCACAGACTAAGAAGTGGAACATATCATACATTGGAGGAAAGCTTATCTTGATTTTTAGAGTGAACACAGCAAATACAAGCCCTATACTGCTCAGAGGAGAGCCGATTAAAGACGAAGATTAACTTAACTACGTTTGAAAAATAGTCAGCAGGACCGGAGGTACAGATGTGGAGGCAAGAATTTAGAAAGCACGTAACTCATTCCTAACATATGATGCAAATTTTTATAAGGAAATCAAGAAATTTCAGATTTAAACTAAGCTAGGATTTTTCAATCGGAAACATGGATATTTGGCATCCAGTGGGTCGACAAAGTTACCAACGCGGAATTGTGGAGAATATCAGAACAAGAACCTGTGAGCGACACCATAAGAAGAAGGAAATGGCGATGGATAAGACACACTCTCACAAAACCACTTACTTTCTTACTTAGGCCTTTAGCTCCATGCCTTTTCTACTTATATCTATACTGGAAGTCATTCCAAGGTTCTTCATTTCTATCCATGCACGTCAATTATGCGCCAATGCACCTGACTTTGACCCTTTCTACTTATATCTATACTGGAAGTCATTCCAAGGTTCTTCATTTCTATCCATGTGTCTCCCCTCAGAAAACCAACCATAGATATGTTTTGTGTTAATCTGTATAATTCATGGCTTTTGTTTTCTTCATAATTTGTGAACTTATAGTTTTTCTTTTCCAAACGAGTATAATATATTTCGTAATGCCCGTTACCTGTTCAGTGCTCTGGGGCAAACCGTTTGACAATTACCCAGTAATACTTAGCGAGTAGGCAGAATACGTTACCATTCATTAAGAAAGAAGTCTTGAAAGCGTTTCATTAAATTGGTTGCCGACGAACAGTGACCGGGGCAATCCACTCTTCCTTCCGATTCGTTACAATGTCTGCTTTGTTTACAAACAGTTTACTCCAAAACACTAAAGAGGTAACGGGCGTTACGAAATATACTTGCTTGCATTTGCCAATAAAAAATATACTCGTTTGGAAAAGAAACGTTCAGAAATCAACCATAGATATATTACGACAGGCCCTTGACTGGAATCCAACAGAGAAAAGTACGAGAGTGAGACCAAGAAATAAGTGGCAAATGTTAGAGGAGGACGAAGCTAAAAACCAAATTGGCCTCAGATCACCAAGATGGCTAAGGTTCGGGTGCTTTGAAAGACATTTGTTGACGACCTGCGATAGCCATAAGGAAGAAAGTAAAAGTAAAAGTATTAACAGTTGCAATGCTGATTAATGCCCATAAAAAATGAGAAATTAGTAAGTAGATATTTGCTATTCTTGTTCAATCACGTGTTAATACCGGATCGCCTCAGTGTACCACCATACCTTGCCTTCTTCCCTTTGTAATCGTAGATCTGCACTGCTGCATTGTGAGGGACTCTAAACGTTACAACTTTAGTCTTGTCACGAACCGTCGGTGCCCTATATTCTTGTTGCAAACTAAGCATCTGCTGCTGTACAGGCACCACGTTTCTTGTCCCCCGATCTGCCAGGGGGTCCTTCCCTGCGTTGATCAGATTTTCAACAGTTGGTGGCAGCTTTTTTTCCCACAGCTCTTCGTCTTGGGTAAGCATGTACGTCTCGCCACACACGGCCCTCACCTTCCCGGTCTTGATATCTCTTACGTAGATACCTTCATTCTCATCCAGAGGAATGGCTTTCCGCTGGGTCACGACTTCGACCTCGACAGGAGGGACATACTCCCGAGGGCCACGAATCATCCACCTGTCACCTGGATTTCTCTTCAAGTCTTTCTACAAAGTAAGATAGGATTTACTTTAGTCTAGAGTTATAAAAGACCCGAGGACTGCCCGTGAATACTTCAGCTTACAATCTTAATTAAGAAGCACCAGATAATCCAATCATAAAACAATGTGTTACGAATGCCGACTTTGTTTATTCTTGTTCTTCCAAAACGTTCACGAGTCAAAATGGTGTCTTGCAACCTATAGACGTTGATAACAGTGAACTGCGATCATTTAGAACTATGATAATGGAAAGTGGAATATTGTGAAAGGTGATGGAAATGGAATTTATTTCAATGAAGACTGACAAGTTAGGAAAAAATGAAAAAAAACCCGAGAAACTGATTCTATTTCATGCTCAGTGTTTTCAGTTAGCTTTCACGCAGCACCGAAATATTTGGTCAATCAAATCATTGTTTGTTCTGGTGACTCTTCTACCAATTGCAAATTGTTTTTATTGTAAACCAGTCAACTCTCTACAATAAGCAACAGAATCCGTTGGCGTTTGTTCAGCCACGTTTCAAGTGGCCGATACAGTGTAACTGAAATATCCCAAAACAATTGTTTCGCGATGAGTCCAAACACGGCCGGATACACTCCAAGGGTAGGTCTGAGAAAAGATGAAGGGAATGTGTGAAAGAGGACCTGATCGAATATCTTCGGATTTCACGAGAAATCATGTTACAAGACAATAGCTGACCGCATAGCATGGCAACTCCAACCACCGAAGGAAAAAGAAACTTGACAGGTCAGGTTGACGGCTGATGCAGTGATGGCACAAATATCACGATAGGGATGCTGGGATTCCTTATTCCAAATATGACGAGGACCGACTACTTACGAATGAATCTTTGATTTTGTGAGCTCTCTTGTAGATCGTCATGTGTAAGTCCGTCTTAACAGTTGTAAATCAGTAATTTTTTTATAACTCCGCTGTAAAATTTATAGTCATATACTTCATCTACAGTGGATACCACGGATTCCTTATTGTTTGTATCGAGTGGTTCGAGTGAAAATCAGAAAGCCATCAGAAAAAAAGCCAGTTCTTTGCAACAAACATAAGTGCCTTGATTCTTAAATATTACTTACTCCATTTGCATCTTTGTCCACAAACGACTCATTTGCCCTAAGAATGAGGCCCTCGTCTTCTCCCAGAATAAACACATCCTGGATACCTGCTAAAAGACGTTCTCCTGGTCGCAGGAAAAACGATTTCTCCCCCTATATGAGCACGGATAAAAAAAAAGCGAACCTAGCTGAATTTGTAGACTACCAGAAAACATAACTAAAAATAATAAAAACAATTGCAAAAATAAAATTCTTCCATTAACAAAGATGTAACGATTGAGTATAAAACAAGTACCGTAAACGCTCTCATAACCTCCCTCTCTAATAAAACCCCTCTCCAATGAGCCCCCTCTCTAATGAGCCCCCTCTCTAATGAGCCCCCTCTCTAACGAGCCCCTCGTCTAGAGCTTCAAGTTTTAAATAAGCATCCCTCTCTAATAAGCCCCCCCTCCCATCCCGATAAAAAGGCGATGGAGCTAGGCATAAGACGTATTGTGTCGTGAATATATTTTGTCAACGGTTTTATCTGTTTTACTTTTTGAAAAGTGCTGGTTATAATACAAGGGTGAACACACAGTTATTACTTGCTATCAAATCTGTGTAGTACCCTGCCTTCGTATTGTGTTTCTGTCTTTGGCTATTGACAATTTCTAAATAAGCCACCCCCTCTCTATTAATCCCCCGTCTGGAAGGTCTAAAAATTTATTGAGTGTTTACGGTAATTTACACCCTTTTCCATAAAAACGGCAATATTCATTTACCAGAATTAAAGTTTTATGACGTTCAAAAAGACCTAAATGTTATTACATGATTCAGGAATGACGACAGTGTAGCGCCATTACGTAGCTTGTGACAATACCACGGATAAATTGTTATCGACTAACCCTTTCAACTCCAAACACGGCAGCTGTCATGTAGGTAGATTCTAAGGGACTCATAGTTTTCATGTTATCAGTTTGGGAAAATTTCACTTTCAATCTTTTCAGCCCCCAACACAACAAACGTTGTTTCCTCTCTCTTCCTCTCGAGGGAGGAACAGAGAGGAACCTGGGAACGAGGTTAGGGCAATACAGATGCACACAGGTTTCGTGTACCCCGTTTAGGAGAATTCTACGTTTCATCTGCAATAATTTATCTTGTTTGATCAAGTTCCACTTTGACATAACAAAATGACACTTTTTTGTGTGAATTAGATGTTGATAAACTGGCTGGGGCTGAACAACCACAAGTTCTTTATTCACCCAGACTTGTACATTGAATAAAATTAAGATAAGTTACATTAATTTCTAAATGGGTGCTGACTACCTAAAACAACCGTAGGGACTAATCGGGTCAGATAGCCAGTTTAACGGAAAAATCTTCACCAATTGGGATAGACAGTACCTTAACAAGTTTCTTCTGGCCAAGCTGTGGTTTTCCATCAGTGCCAACTGGATCCATAATAACACAGTATTGTCGATTATTGAGGGTTGTTATGGCTACAACTCCAACAACCTAGGATAAAAAGAGAATCAATGCTAAAGTATTTTATAAAAGGCTATTGTAATATAGTTACAAATAAAATCAAAGTTACAATGATAACAAATGATGTATCGACTGGGCTCACACTGAAAATGAGGAATGAAACTCTAAGACTTTTCCACGACTTTTCCTTGACCAAATGCCATTTTCCATGACCAAACAATATCGAAAAACCAAATAATCCACTCCAGAAAAACTTGCTACTAACACTTTATTCCAACTCTAAACACCAATTACGCCTTCTGAGCACTGAAAGAAAGCATAGCGTTCTTGAATTTAGAGTAAAACACTTAAGTTTAGTAATTTAAAGAAACTCATCATATGGTTTAAAATTTTAAGAGAACTCGTTTTCCCAAACAAAGTCAAAACCACTAATAAAATTCATTAACTTTTCTATGACCTTGACCATTTTCTCCAATTCCATGACCTTTCCAGGCCTGGAAAATGCGTTTTCAAATTCCATGACTTTTCATGACTGAGTGAACCCTGATCGCGTGAACAAAACTAAAACAAAATAATAAAGATGGTAAAATCTTGAATTGGCAGGTATCAATACTTCAAAAGTCTCCTGCAATAAAGGCAAAAACAATAGTAACATCAAAGTACCCATGCATGGCTGCTACTTCAGCCACCAATTCATCAACTTACTTCTTCATACACATTTGGAATGTGTGCTTCTGTGTCTTCCATTGTGATCAGCCATTCCTCACCATTTTTTCGGGTCACTTCCTTTTCATCTTTAAAAGTACGAGTTGCTCTCATGTGCAGGGCTTTCTTAAGAGATAAATAGTAATCACAGTTTAATTGCAAGTTCAGTAAAGGCAGAGTGGTGTATTTATTTAGCGCCGTTTCGATATGGATAGGCGCTTTACAACGATCAATTTTAACCGCAGCGTTTCGGAAGCATATACAGGCGCCTCTGGAGCCACTTCAAAGCGGTCCGTGTATGCATGTACTCATTTTACCGACCCCGTGTAAGGATGACAGCAGAGTGAACTTTAGGGGAAAGAAGGTCACCCAAATATTCAACCCTCAATTGCAACCTGGCTGAAGTTCGAACGGGCACCTCAGGATAAAGAGGTGGAGAGTTTACCACTGCGCCAGCCCCTCCGCTCTATGTTTGTTTGGCTATTAAGCAGACGGCAGGAACTAATCAATCTTCAGTAGATAGTAGCTCGTACAAGTAGTTGTACTTGCAAAGCGGTATTGACATATACAAATTTTTGATTCTGATTTACCAATAAATCAAAACTGAAAGTGATTTTAAAAATGTCCAAAGCTCTAACAGAACAAATAAAATTTACATTATACATCAGTAACCTTTAAAGAGCATATGACATGAAAAATTTTATTAGTTCTGTGAAAAGACCTTGACAAATGAGGAATAGAGGTGAAAAAATCTTGTCAAAATCTTTTATGGTTCTCAGGATATTAACATTTTTTATATTTTCAACTGATGATGTCACATTGTTAGCAGGCAACTTTTCAATCCATAACCCTTAGGTGAATTTTTTCCAAACTTGGACTGGTGATGTAACTCGAGGTTTTCTTGAGAATAGCAACAATATTTCATCGTCATGGCAACAAACTCGGTACCAGGCCCCATTTGTACAAAAAAAATTCTGTTATTTCAAGAACTTTCACCGAGGCAGTTAAACCAAATCTTTGTTTTTTCTTTTACATGGTAAGAAGAATAGAAATTGTGTTGTAATATGTTGTAATATGTTGCACAACTTCTGGATTAACAAAAACTTCATTAATTTGGAAGTTCTCATCTAGGACCTGGAACCCAGTTTGTTGCTATGACAACAAAAATCAATAACTGTTCTGAGGAAAACCTTCAAATAAGTCATCAGCCCAAGTTTGGTTAAAATTCATCCATAGGTTATGGATTTACAGCAGATTTCAAAAAATCGAAAAGTTGTCTGCAAACAATGTGACATCATCAGTTGAAACATTTAAAAATGTTATATCTCGAGAACCATAAAAGATTTTGACAAAATCGCTTCACCATTGTTCCCCATCTAGCAAGGTCTATTCACAGAGATGACAAAATTTTCATGTCATATGCTCTTTAACGTGTCAATTTTAGGTTTTTGTATAAATATAACAGAAAAGTTAACCCGAGAAACTCCATGTTTGTGGAAAATAAGATTTGCGAAACACACAAATAAGCGAGATTAATATTTCGACTTTAATTCGAAAGTCATCGTCAGAGAGTCGAAATATTAGTGTCACGACCATCTACCTCGTTCGTATGTTTCACGAATCTCATTTACCACGAAAATGAAGTTCCTCGTGTTAACTTTAATTTTCCGTTCTATTTCTTCAAACTGTCGGATGAAAATGGATGCTACAGTTGTATAAATTAAACACAATACAAACCTGAAGCAAAGTTTCATAAACTTAACTTACCTTTTCTGTAAGTACAAATGCATTAACGATATCGATGACTTCTTCATATGCCCCTGGAAGATATGCACCAACCTTCTTCTCTAACCACTCTTCTCCTGTGACTCGCAGATTCTCATCTCGATCCTTAAAATACAAGATAAAGTAACCATACAAACTTTTGCACATAGTGTGACCATCTGCTTGAAACTGTTCCCCGTAAGTAATCAATTCATGATGAAGTTGAATGTATGCACACATACACATGAATGAAACTTTGAATATGTTGTAATCTTATCCCCCCTAATCTATCCCGAGCACACACACAATGCTCTTAAACTCCAAAACAAAAAAGGCACACTGCCTTTCATAACTGTTCTGTTTCTAATAATAAATGCCTATTATCTATATATCTAGGTTCGTAAAATTACGAAATAAGAGCCCAGTTTTGAAGAGCTTATGTTTGAGCTTAATGAATGTGATAGGTGAAGGGGATAATATTACAGCCATCTTAATCTCTCTCACACACACTTATACACAGACATACGACTTGTTTGCCGACCACGTAGAACTTATATGCCACATAGTACCAAGATCTCAAAATTTATAAACGATAACAACATAACAACAATAACGAATCGTTGCATATGTTCAATGTTAAAAATCAGTTAGTTATTTAGTACAACATTCACCCCTTCTGTTGAAAGATTAAGTCTATCCTTTGAGCGTCTATACCACTCAGAATGTCGTTATGCAGGTTGTTTGACAGGGCAGTTCAGCAGTAATATTGTGCTTTAAATTCAGCTGTGTTCTGACAGAAGAGAGGGGAAACAACATTTGTTTGGTCCTTAGGTACAGCGCCCTTTGTTTATGAAGGCTGCTGCATTTGAACTTGAGGAGGCATTGCATGGTTTTCAGAGCCATTTATTTTATCCACAATCTGGTTTGGGCTTCCATACTAGGTTTTCCTTTACTTTAAATATTATTTGTTGCCGATTCCCTGCAGTATTAATCAAAAGTGGACAAATTTTGTAGAGCTTGAAAAATGTAATATTTTGCAGCCGTTCATGATACAGTCAAACCTATCTAAGATGGACACTTTTGGACCAGCCTTAACTGTCCGTCTTAGAGAGGTGTCGGTCTAATAGAGACTTAAAACACAGTAAATGACTGAGAAAATGCGCGGCAGGGACCAATATTTTGTGTCCGTTTTATAGGGGTGTCCATCTTATCTGGGTGTTCATCTTAAGGGGTTCGACTGCAGTTGTCAAAAAGGTTACAACATTAATCTTACCCTTGTTTCTTTTCTTGCTCTAAGTCGGATGGCCTGGTTGGGTTGAATGACTGTTGCTCGAATGGTTTCAATTATTTCAACTTCCTTCCTAGGAATGTAAGTACCTGTAAAAAGTCACAGAATGATAATTTAGCTGTTTGATTACAAGTATTATCTGCTCTGGGCATCTATCCCTAACCAGTCTATAGCTATTATCATGCCCATTATGCCGTCTGGCACATAGGGCAGCATCAAAGGCACTCCAGCCTTGTCTGTTCTGGGCCAGCTTCTAATCGGTTCCCCATTTGTGATGGAGGGTCTTGAGGTCTCCCTCCACAGTTCGCACAACTAAGATTCTCTTTTGTAGCCATCTTTGGCTCAGTTTTGAACCCCCTGCTATTCATCATTGTTCTGGAGGCCCTGTCTCGTGATTTTCGCACAGGGTGCCCTTGGGGGCTGCTGTACGCTGACGATCTTGTACTCGCCTCAGACTCATTGGAGGATCTACGACAGAAATTGCGTTCTTGGAAAGCTGGAATTGAATCGAAAGGTCTTTGTGTTAATATGCATAAGACAAAGATCATGATTTCCGGGACAAGCCTGGCCACACTGAAAGACTGGAAAATATTTTTGTGTTTTTATGGTGTGTGTAGAAAAGGGGTTGGCGTGAATCTTCTGCACAAGCTACTCGCACTGGACTCACAAGAGATGTAGTATTATCCATGGCAGACTAACTCGTAATCCATCCTTCAAGTGCAGCAGATGTTTAGGGACAGCCCTTCCCATCGATGGCAGATCATCAGACTCTGTTACGGTCGACGATCAACAGCTTGATGTAGTTGATTCCTTTTGCTATCTGGGAGACAGCATTTCTGCAGGTGGTGGCTGTGAGGCTACTGCCGATACTTGGTTCCAAGAGTTTGTCTTTATATACACGTGAAAGAGTCTATAGCAGTTGTGTCAGAGGGGCTATGCTTTATGCTTGTGAATGCTGGCCCCTGAAACGAACCGACCTGGAACGGCTCCAGAGAAATGAGAGGGCTATGCTGCGTTGGATGTGTGCCATAAAACCTACAAGTTACATCACTAGAAAGGGCCTCCGTCTGAGGCTCTGCATTGAAGACCTTGAAGTTGCCCTCAGACGGAAGCGTCAGAAATGGTTAGGCTACGTCCAGCAGAGTGAGTCATGGATAAGTAGGGCTCGTTCCCTATATGTTGAGGGTCCTCGTAGTCGTGGAAGGCCACACAAGATCTGGCGGGAGGTCCTACTAGAGGACCTCGGGTTATCTTGACTAGTATTGGAGCCTGGCGATGCCTATAACTGGGTTGTTTGGAGAGACAGGACAGCCATGCGGCGTCAGACCCACATCTCAGTGGATAGCTGACATTTTTTTAATGGATAGTAAATGAGTGAGTAGCTCTCTCTTCCGTTTCCCTCTGGTGTCCAGTTGAGAGCTGTGCAAAAGATGTTTTCTGGTTCTCTTCTCATTTCTTGTCCCATCCATCACCTTTGCATGATGGTGCATGATCAACACTAAAATTACACTGCTTGAATATGCATGGGCAAAATAACTTATTTGGTTATGAGAAAAATGAAGTTTGACATATTTTATAAACAAAAAAAACTGATGAAATTGGAAAACAAAAATCTTCTTTGTTGCAATAAAGAGAAAAGTTTGGCTGAACAAGTTTTAACTAGGACCAAAACCAAAAGGCCAATCCAGCTTCCAAGGGTGTTCTTGAAACTTTTGACAACAAAATTTTGGATCAAAGGAAAACAAGCTAATAGCCTGCATATAGATTGTTGAGACAATTGAATATGATGCATATGTGAACAGTAGACTGGTGTACAAACACAGCACAAGGCAGTTTGTCTGATAAAGATCAGTAGCTGGTTGTAGTTGAGATGTACATAGTATTTAACAGTCTATCTGAAGGGGGAAAGGGGGTGGGGTTAAAAGGGTGGGGCAGATCGTCAGAAAAGTCCCCAAAATACCCTAAAAATATAAAGGCATAAAAACTTCCACCCTAAAAAACATCTCTCATTTTTGTAAAATTACCCTAAAAAAATACCAATTAAAAATGATATTTTTCCCTGGATGACAAGTGGGTGTGCACTAAGTTCCCATGTTGTGTGCTGATTGGATATGCAGTAAATTAAGGTGCGTGCGTAATAGGACATTGACAAAGGACTTTTTGCTTATTTACTTGTTCAGTACAGACATTTGCTAAAACAAGGGACTGCGGTCTAGTAGCTAAATCACATTTTCCAACCCTAAAAGATGTCAGGTTCTGTTGAAGGCACAAATGTAACAAAAGTCCTAAATGTAACAACAATTGGTCCTAAATGTAACAAAAGTCCTAAATGTAACAACAACTGGTCCTAAATGTAATAAAGGTCCTAAATGTAACAACACTTGGTCCTAAATGTAACAACACTTGGTCCTAAATGTAACAACATTTTGTCCTAAGTGTAACAGAAATTTTTTTGCGAGTATCACGGTTTTATCGATTTCCCTGGATATTTTCTCCTGACTTATTTTTTCTTCGAAAATCACTGGAAAAACAGTCAAACACGCTTTCTTCTTCACCATACTTTTAACTTTTGTATTTGTTTATTTAATTCGAATAACCACACCTTTGTTTATTCTACCAAATATTGTTAGCGTTTCTCAACTACGTTGTTAATTATAGCAAAAGAGAGTCTTCTTACAGGTTACCGTGAGATCAAATGATTATCTAGCATTCTTGAATTGTTACTTCAAATCTTTAGGAGCAGCCCATGTTATCTCAGGGGGAGGGGGGGGGAGCGCAGGGGTAAAAAAAACAATTTTTACCCTTTTGCCCTTTTCCATACATGATTATCATAGCATTTTGATGGGAACTTTTCTTATACGCCTGGTCGTACATATTTAAATAATAATAGAAATAACTCTCAGTTCCCCTCCCCCAGTGAGATCAAGTGGCTGCCTGGTTGGGGGCCAGACATCAGCTACATAAAAGTCCACACAAATTATCAGATTAGTTATCTGCACATCTATATAGTATATCCAGAAACCATCTCAAACCTTTCAGCACCTTGACATGTTAGTTGATCACAAACAGGACTTCCAGTACCCCCTCCCCCTGCCAAGTAATTTCCACCAACAAGTTTTTACTACAGAAAATCATACCTACTTTTACTATATAAGCTTGTAAGGTCATGACCACATATATATGCAGTATAAAGCATAATACAGAGATTCCAATCTCTGAACTGCAAAATTAAATGCAGGAAATTTTTTGGGACTAGAACTTTTAGTGTGTCGATTTACTGTCAATTTATAGTGTTTACATTGCCTAGCACAATATATATCTCATCTTACATATATGGGGCCTATTTGCATACATCTGTTTGGATAATCCTTCTCAACCCATATCACATAGTATTTTATCCAACCACTGCTTATATTAGTTTATATTGTAATTGCAATGTGACCTTCATGAGTCATGAACAGCATACTGTTGTTGTTGTATAATATATACCTTTTGTTTATCTAAGTTTTTATAAAATGTGGAAGATTTCTGTAAAATGCTGGAAAGGGGAGATCATCATCAAGAAAAAATGCATAATAAGGTCTCCCACAAAGGGCAGGAGATTTGTCACCTCTGGTTATATATTACCTGGTCCTTCAAAGAGCCACTCATCTCCAGCAACTCTCTTCTCTCCACTTGAATCTTCAAAGTCCAAAACAGCCTCGAGTCGAAGGGCAGCATTGGCCATTACAACCTTTAAAACTGTCACAGCTTGTTTCAGCAATTCTCCTGGATACAATGGAAAGGGGTCCTGGGCCAGTCTGATTTCCTAAAGCCAGAACAAATCATTGTGGTTTAAGCTACAGAGTTCTTCAAATACTACATTACTAACCCGGGTATATATGGAGGGTAGAGGCAGGAGAGGCAGGATGGCATGAGTTTGGGAGAGGTTGGGTGAGAGAAGGGAGTCGATCTAGGTAGGCTCATTGTTTTTACCCTTTTATCATATTTGATCAAGATGTTAATCACAAAGAAACTATAGAAAACTCCAAAAAAAAAGAATTCAAACTAAATTCACCAGTCTATCCTTTCAGAAATATCTTAATTATATTGCTATGCACAGTCTTTCAAAAAATGGGTTAAAAATCTAAAATGTACCCTAATATAAACATTAAAAATGTTTCCTTGAATATCAATTATACTTCAAGATTACATATTCTCCCATATTGCCCACAATCAGAAAATTATAAACCCCTACCAAACCCCCATCCCCTCTAATTGGTTGACTAACAATTAAAAAGTAAAAGAAATAATATTCTAATACCAAAGATTTTTACCTGATCAGCATGTCGAAGCTTGGTTTGTCCATGGGAATCCAACAGCACCTGATCATCAGAGTCTCTCTGTACTGGATTCTCAACTACACAATAATGTCGTGGAGGAACAGTAATCATTTTTTCTGGCCCAAGAATCACCTAGTAATGAATAGATTGAAACAGATACATTAAGCTATAAAATTAGCATGCTAATTAATATATTATCATTGACATTTTCAAGGTTAACCAATTTGATTGCGAGTTTAATAGGTATCATGCTAAATAAACCAAAGCAAATTAATTATATAAGTATCAAGCTCCTCGATTACTGAGCCCTCTCGATCCCCACCCATCCAAGGGGTGATTACAGAGCCTCAGCTAATAGATAGAATTATAACCATCTCCTACATCCAGGGCCTGGGTGGGAGAATAAAAGGGCCCTTAAGTCAGTGGGCATCACAACTACCTTCAAGCCAGTGAATCCCGACCCCTCCGCAAAACAAGCTGGTTGATATTTCGGATCATAACCCTAACAAAATGCATTCCAATGCTGTCTATGACATCAAATTAATGTGCAGATGCAGGTTGTAATCATACCTACTTATTGATGAAATCAAGCAAGCCATTGGCCAACATTTTCACAGCACACTAAGCCTGCTGTACAACCATGCCAAAACAACAGCTGGGCACAAAATCTTGCCAGATTGTACCAAGAAGAACTGTGGTTCAAATGGGCTGAAAGAAGCCATTTGGGAGAGGGTGGAAACACTAAGTCTTAACAAGAAGGGTGGCCTACATTTCCAGCTTTCGCATGCATGGGAAAGGTTGCTTCGCAACATACTGCGACGTCTCTCTTGTGACAAGTCATGCATGTTGCATGACATGTCACATACCTGACGAAGTCTGAGGGCTTCAGATGAAAATGTTGTAACTAAAAAAAAGGTCTAGAAAGATCTGATATTCAAACATTTAAATCATTAAACACTTAGTTCTAAATTGCTTATTATCGTGATCAGTAAGTCCTTTATACCTTTTCATGGTCTTGCCTGATGTATGTTTTTGGTCCATTCTCAACTCTTGTTACATTTGTGTTCTGATCAAGAACATGCAGATAGTAATAAGGTGGTATGCGAAAAATGCTTTCTCCCTCCATCGT
>JAOBRD020546250.1:0-16606 GCA_027575215.2 Hydrozoanthus sils | reverse complement strand
TAGGCTCAGTGTCAGGGCATTAGGCTCAGTGTGAGAACACTAGGTTCAGTACCAGGACACTGGGCTCACTACCAGGAAACTAGGCACAGTGTCAGGACACTAGGCTCAGTTTCAGGACACTAGGCTTAGTACCAGGAAACTAGGCACAGTGTCAGGACACTAGGCTCAGTACCAGGAAACTACGCACAGTGTCAGGACACTTAGCTCAATGTCAGGACACTAGGCTTAGTACCAGGAAACTAGTCACAGTATGAGGACACTAACTTCAATGTTAGGACACTAGGCTCAGTACCAGGAAACTAGGTACAGTGTCAGGACACTAAGCTCAATGTCAGGACACTAGGCTTAATACCAGGAAACTAGGCACAGTGTCAGGACACTAAGCTCAATGTCAGGACACTAGACTCCGTACCAGGACGCTTAGCTCAATGTCAGGACACTAGCCTCAGTACCAGGAAACTAGGCACAGTGTCAGGACACTAAACTCAATATCAGGACACTAGGCTCAGTACCAGGAAACTAGGCACAGTATGAGGACACTTAGCTCAGTGTCAGCACACTAGACTCAGTGGCAGGTTACTAGGCTCAGTATAAGAACACAAGGCTCAGTACCAGGACACTAGGATCGTTACCAGAGTCCAGGGCAAAGAACCAAGACACTAGACTCAGTGCCAGGACACTAGGCTCAGTACCGGGAGATTTGGCTCAGTACAAGAACATCAAGGCTCAATACCGGGACACTAGGAAGACTTAGTAGCAGGACACTAGGAAGACTCAGTACCAGGACACTAGGATCGTTACCAGAGTCCAAGGCGCAGAACCAAGACACTAGGCTCAGTGCCAGGACACTAGGCTCAGTACCAGGACACTAGGGCACTAGGCTCAGTACCACGACACTAGGCTTTTATTTATTTAATTTTGGTTGCTATGATTTCTTATGCAGTCTGCAGATACAAAGATGAACCTACAGAATATCAGTATCGTGCTGAGCCCCACCCTCAAGATTGGCCACGGTGTGCTTTTCTTGTTCCTTAACAACGTCAACGAGTTGTTCGCGGACACAGAGCTTGTCAGGTTCGTTTGTGTTACTGCACTGAAACTTGAGTGATCTACAACGAAAATGTGTAGTTTTAATTCCCAGACGACAGCCATACTTAACTCCCTTGAATTGGAACTTTGTGCTTACATGTTGAAGTTGCAAACACAGGCGACAAATCCCAGCAGACCAATAATTTTTCACCCAAAATCGTTCATTCCCTTTTTGATTTTCTTGTCATTTTCAATTCAATGTTTCTGTCATCCTTCCATCGCAGATTAAATGCATTGGATTTGTATTTCTACGAAACCAACACCTTTTAAAACAGCGATGCTGTTTTATGAATTTTATATTTCTCAAAAAAAAAGCAGAATGAATATATAAAGGTGAGAAATATAATTTGCCAGTAGAACAGGCTTTGTTTCAGTTTACAATGTTTCGTGTTTATTTTCGGTACCCATGAAAATCACAAACTAAAGAATGAACGAACATCTTAATTTGTGTCCACTGAAAAATTAATTGTTTTAAATCCATTCAGTTTGTCCGACGGATGTTTAACGTGCAATAAAATGTCGCGAGTTTAAAAATTTAATTGATTTTCGAATGCACCGTGCTGGAATGCACCGTGCTGGAACGCACCGTGTTGGAATGCATCGTGCTGGAACGCACCGTGTTGGAACGCACCGTGTTGGAATGCACCGTGCTGGAATGCACCGTGCTGGAGTGCACCGTGCTGGAACGCACCGTGCTGGAACGCACCGTGCTGGAATGCACCGTGTTGGAATGTACCGTGCTGGAATGCACCGTGCTGGAATGCACCGTGTTGGAATGCACCGTGCTGGAATGCACCGTGTTGGAACGCACCGTGTTGGAATGCACCGTGTTGGAATGCACCGTGCTGGAACGCACTGTGTTGGAATGCACCGTGCTGGAATGCACCGTGCTGGAATGCACCGTGTTGGAATGCACCGTGCTGGAATGCACCGTGCTGGAATGCACCGTGCTGGAATGCACCGTGTTGGAATGCAGCATGCTGGAATGCACCGTGCTGGAACGCACCGTGCTGGAATGCACCGTGCTGGAATGCATCGTGCTGGATTGCACCGTGTTAGTCACCTACACTCTGTTGTCATCAAATTTACGACGTGAAAAGCTTAGTTTGGAGTTCTTACGACTACGGGAACGATAAACAGAAAATCTGCTCAATCTTGTTTTATCTTTATGCAGAGAGCTCTAATCTTTGTCTGTTCCACTTGGACAAAAGAGAGGGCAAACGAACCAAAAACATGACCGAAAAGAAAAAGCAGGAAATAAGTTTTTTTGGAAGGCGTCGTTGTTGGCGTCGTTGTTAGCGTCGTTGTTGGCGTCGTTGGCGTCGTTGTTGCGTTAAGTCCTCGACACTTGGTCAAACAGGAGGTTAGATTCTTCACTACGTGCTAATACAGTTGGAAAATTGTTCGACTGTGGCACACCGGTAAGAGAAAAATAGGTTAATGAAAACAAAGCAAAGGAACAAAAATCGAGGTTTGAATGCGAATAACGATATGCAATAATTTTTTGTTGTTTTCATTAACCTATTTTTCTCTTATTGTGTCAGAGTCGAATAGTTTTTCAGCTATGTTAGTATGTAGTGAAGAATTTCGCCTCCAGTTTGAACTGCTGATGTTGTCGAGATGGCAACGAAACATTGTCTTATCCAGTTAACTATTTTTTGAATAGTTTTATTTGAATGTACTAGAATTGCTGTATGGTGAGTAACTTGGTCCTCCGATGAACGGCTGACGCACGAAACACCGGCACCTTTAAACTTAAAACGGCAAAAATTTAAAACAGTCAATTTTTCAGTTCAAAGTAGCTATTGTACTCAACCGCCAACGTACCGAACAGTTTGCAGTTTTACCGACTGTCTACTTGGTTTACTGTGTGTAGGTATACCGGGCCACTGAATGTCTCACAGAAGATGCAGGAGGACGAAGCAGATCTTCCTTCAAGTCCGGAGTAGGTTTTGATACAATTGGCCTTGTCTGTGGCTTGGATATTACAACTTTACACGTAGCATGTTGTTTTATTAACTAAAAGAACTACTATAAAAATTTATTATTGTTAGAGCATCAAATATACAAGATGCTCCCAAAACCAAAATATTATAAATATTAATATTGTTATCATTGTTATTGTTATTATCATTATTATTATTATTATTATTATTAAATATTATTATTGTTAAGATCGTAGCCTTATTTTGTAACCTCTGTATAGTAAGAACGGAAGCTGATTCTTGTTCAGTACTTGCATCAGTTACAAGGTTGAACCGGCGGAAACGTTTGGTCTTTGCTTGTTAGCATATCTAAGATCATGCACATTATCATAACTGTGAAATAAACTATGTAACTAATGCAGTAGGAGAACGTTTTAAAACTCATTTGGGTCTGATTTCAACTCCAGCGCCATCGCCAACGCATTGGCGAAACAGGAGGCAGTCCTAGCACAGCTTCACGAAGACCTGAACGCTGGGAACCCCGACGAGGTAATTGAGTGAGGCATGCCCTTTTACTATTAGAAAAGTTGCGTTTATGGTAGGCCTAGTTAATGCACAGTACCGGATGAGGTAATTGAGGAGTCTACATTACTATTAGACAAGTTCTATTTATGGTACATTCATCTAATTAACGCACAGCCTCGTAAATAACCGCAATTCTGTTTGAGCATCTGTCAGTGGTCATCAGTCGTGATTGTGTTATGCTATGTTGATGACGATAACGTATAAACGTTTTGATTACGACATTGATGACAACAATGTGCCAACAAAACGATGACGATAGTAGTAATGTTGATGCTTTTGCATGCTGATGGAAGTGATAGTGGTAACAATGAACGATGGTTGGTATGGTATGTTAATCACTAGATACAGAGAATGTATCACGTTAAAATTTGATTGACATAAATGATATTTACTTTCTGAACCATTTTGAAGATGTATTTATCGCAGTATCAAGTCTAAGTAATTACTTCAAAATGTTCAATTAACAGGCTGAAGGAAAAGATGAAATGTTGTGGGAGGTTCAGAGAAAGGTGACACAACTTAAGCGAAAGGTATGAATTGCCTCATTATGCTTTAGATACCCAGCTTGATCATCTGAACCGTGGCTTCGATTTCGATGTTTTGGTGGTTCTGGGCACGACTTCCAAGGAGTACATTTTGTTCTGCTACAGCAAACTAAATTTTTAAGATTACGGGAAGGGATTTAGGAATTTAACGGAAAACATCAGCAACGCCTTCTACGGTAACGTAGAGTTAAAGTGTGATATAACAAAACGATTAAGCAGAACTTGGTAAGGACTTGCCTGGTCAATGTATCGGCTAGGACTTGTGTTCAGGGCGATATATTGGTAAGAAGTTGTTCTCAAGGCGGTATATTGGTTAGGACTCGTGTTCAGGGCGGTATATTTTGTATAACTTCTGTTTTGGGCGATATGTTGATAGGAAGTTATGTTCAAGGTGATATATCGGTAAGAACTAGTATGCAAGGCGGTACATTAATAAGGAACTTGTATTCATGGCGATAAATTGGTAAGGATTTGTATTCGTGGCGATATATTGGTAAGGACTTGTATTCATGGCGATATATTGGTATGAACTTGTGTTCAAGGCGATAGATTGGTAAGGACTTGTGTTAAGGGCGATACATTGGTAAGAAATTGTATTCGTAGCGAAATATTGGGAAGGAACTTGTTTTCAGGGCGATGTATTGGTAAGGACTTGTATTTATAGGGATATTTTGGTAAGGACTTGTATTCATTTGAATATATTGGTGAGAACTTGGTATTCCTGGCGATATATTGGTAAGGGCTTGTATTCATGGCAATATATTGGTTAGTATAGGACTTGTGTTCATGGCGATAAATTGGCAAGGGCTTACATTCATGGCGATATATTGGTATGAACCTGTGTTCAAGGTGATAGATTGGTAAGGACTTGTGTTCAGGGCAATATATTGGTAAAAATTTGTATTCTTGGCGATATATTTGTAAAGACTTGTATTCATGCGATGTATTGGTTAGGACTTGTATTCATAGCGACAAATTGGCAAGGACTTGTATTCATGGCGATATATTGGTATGAACCTGTGTTCAAGGCAATAGGTTGGTAAGGGCTTGTGTTCAGGGTGATATATTAGTAAGGACTTGTATTCATGGCGATAAATTGGCAAGGAATTGTATTAATGGCCATATATTGGTATGAACTTGTGTTCAAGGTGATAGATTGGTAAGGACTGTGTTCAGGGCGATATATTGGTAACTGATTTATGTTCAGGGCGATATATTGGTAAGAACTTGTATTCATGGCAATATATTATTAAGAACTTGTGTTCATAGCGATATATTGGTAAGAACTTGTATTCATGGCGATATATTGGTAAGGACTTGTATTCCTGGGAATATATTGTTAAGAACTTGTATTCCTGGCGATATATTGGTAAAAACTTGTATTCTGGGCGATAGATTGGTAAGGACTTGTGTTCAGGGCGATATATTGGTAAGGACTTATGTTCAGGGCGATATATTGGTAAGAACTTGTATTCATGGCGATATATTGGTAAGGAACTTGTGTTCAGGGCGATATATTAGTAAAGACTTGTATTCAGTGTGCTGTATTGGTGAGGACTTGTGTTCAGGGCGATGTATAGGCAACAGTTTATAGGTTAGTGTGTCTCTTCAACAAAACCTGCTGTGACTGTGCTCTTTGAAATTGTGGTTTATTCTTGTAGTTACGAGTTGCAAAAAGCGCCCTGTCCAAGCAAGCTGAAGAAAGCAAACCAGCCACAGAGCCACAAAGCAGTGAAAAGAAGGAGGACGCAAAAGAACTTGTCAAAAAAGGAAAGGACCAAGTATCAAAAGAGACAAAGTTAGAGACAACAGACAAAGAAAAAGTTGAGCACGTTGAGGAAGATGGTAAGATTAACAAAGACCTTCTCAATACTTTCCTTTTACGGTACCTTTGCACAAGTTTTCATACAATCTTTATAACACAATATACAGCCATTGTATTTAGAACCTTTTTCACTGATAGTTGATTTAAGTGTTATATCAGTCGGTACATCTTTTTAAATCATTTTGGCAACTTTAGCTGGTTTATATGCACAGTCGTGATTTTACTTTGAATAGGTTTTCTTATCATTATTGTTCTTGTTAATGCAGCGATACTTCGATCTCTTTTGTCTTCAAACTAACTGAAAAAAACTGTTCGTTCCAACTTAAGAATTAATCAGACTGCTGGAAGCTTCTGAAGCCGAGTTGCTGCTGGAGCAAGAGGTATGGTAACCAACTTTTTTATATGAGCTGCAGGTGTGGTAACTAGGCTGTTTACATGAGCTGGAGGTGTGGTAATAGGCTCTTACATCAGCTGGAGGTGTGGTAACTAGGCTGTTTACATCAGTTGGAGGTGTGGTAACTACGCTGTTTACATGAGCTGGAGGCGTGGTAACTAGGCTGTTTACATGAGCTGGAGGTGTGGTAACTAGGCTGTTTACATGAGCTGGAGGTGTAGTAACTAGGCTGTTTACATGAGCTGGAGGTGTGTTAACTAGGCTGTTTACACGAGCTGGAGGTGTGGTAACTAGGCTGTTTACATGAGCTGGAAGCTGTTTACATGAGCTGGAGGTGTGGTAACTAGGCTGTTTACATGAGCTGGAGGTGTGGTAACTAGGCTGTTTACATGAGCTGGAGATGTAACTAGGCTGCTTACATGAACTGGAGGTGTGGTAACTAGGCTGTTTACATGAGCTGGAGGTTTCGTAACTAGGCTGTTTACATGAGGTTGAGGTGTGGTAACTAGGCTGTTTACATGAGCTGGAAGATGTCGTAACTAGGCTGTTTACATGAGCTGGAGATGTGGTAACTAGGCTGTTTACATGAGCTGGAGGTGTGGTAACTAGGTTGCTTACATGAGCTGGAGGTGCGGTAACTAGGCTGTTTACATGAGCTGGAGATGTGGTAACTAAGCTGTTTACATGAGCTGGAGATGTGGTAACTAAGCTGTTTACATGAGCTGGAGGTGTGGTAACTAGGCTGTTTACATGAGCTGGAGGTATGGTAACTAGGCTGTTTACATGAGCTGGAGGTGTGGTAACTAGGCTGTTTACATCAGCTGGAGTTGTGGTAACTAGGCTGTTTACATGAGCTGGAGGTGTGGTAACTAGGCTGTTTATATGAGCTGGAAGCTGTTTACATGAGCTCGAGATGTGGTAACTAGGCTGTTTTACGTGAGCTGGAGGTGTGGTAACTAGGCTGTTTACTTGAGCTGGAGGTGTGGTAACTAGGCTGTTTGCGGTGTGGTCTGCAGTTCGCATCTATAAGTTTTTCCTGAAAGTTGTCTTATGAACCTTGAAATGTCGGTATCAATATTCTTAAATGAAAAGCTGTCGAAAATCTCTTGTAAACTGCCTTTGCTTGTTCAATACTTTTTAGGAGTTGAAGGCCATTGGTGAAGAACTCAAAGAGCAGATTGAACATGAGAAACGCGAAGTTCAAAGAATAAGTGTATGTAGTTGCTTTTGTTCATATCAGTTTTATTAGATAATCATTAATAGCTCTGAACGAAATAAAAATTTCCTTGTTTGGAGCCTTTGGCTTTCATTATACCCAAGGCTAGATTCTTTCTCGGGCAGAAAGAAGACTGCCTTGGCAATGTTTTTCAGCTTCTCGGAAAACGACGACAACACACCTGAAAAGGTTTTTGAAACCAATGCTGTCTAGTTAGGCCCTTTTTAGCCAATCCTGTCTCGTTATTCTTCGAGGTACTAATGCTGAATATCTATCTCTCGTTGCTCTTACAGGAAGAAATTCGAGTAATCAAAGATTCAAACAAAGAACGAGAGCAGACGTCAGACACTACGACCTGTTCAGATTCGTCAGGCAGCGAAACTGTATCCTTAACCAATGAGAAGTTTTAAAAGGCTTTATTAAAGGTAATAACAGTAAAGGTACTTTTAGTAGTGATATTGATCGTGATAATAACAGTAATGGTACTTGTAGTGGTGGTATTGATCGTTATACTAACAGTAATGGTACTTGTAGTAGTAATATTGATCGTGATATTAACAGTAATGGTACTTGTAGTAGTGGTATTGATCGCGGTAATAACAGTTATGGTACTTGTAGTAGTGGTATTGATCGCGATAATAACAGTAATGGTACTTGTATTAGTAATATTGATCGTGATAATAGTAATGGTACTTGTAGTAGCATTATTGATCGTGATATTAACAGTAATGGTACTTGTAGTAGTGGTATTGATCGTGATTATAACAGTAATAGTACTTGTAGTTGTGGTATTGATCGTGATAATAACAGTAATGGTACTTGTGGTAGTGATGATCGCGATAGTAAAGGTGGTTGTTATTGTGATTGAGATTGTGATAATTTCGGTATTTACTTTCTTAACACAATATAATCGTTCAGGAAGACGAGGACAAACTACAGGAGATTTTAAATGACTTACTTATTCAAAATGAGGAGCTAGACAAAAACAATTTGGATCTTTGCCACAATCTGCATAGTGAGAAAGAGGCATGCGCAAAGCTCCGTGTCCAAATTAAAATTCTCGAATCGAAGAAGAAAGATGAGAATAGGAAAGAATCCGAGGAGCAACTGCAGGAAGAAGTGTCCGAAAAGGATCCTAGGTAAGTGGCTTGATAGAATATCACTGATCAGATTGTTTCATCGTCTTAAAAAAAATTGAAAGACGGGCATGTTCTCCGTTTTGTTTGATGATATCCAAAATAAATTGCTATTGAAAGGACATGAAAACGTAACTTGTCCAGAAATTACAAAAATACCTACAAACTCGCCGGCCTTTATTTCATATCAGCTTCGGAAAATTAACGGGAGGATTACGAAATGAACATCCCCTTTTTGGCTTGCTTGCCTCTAAAACTACTCTCTACCCAACTGTGTCCAAGCCCTTTCATCTTTCCTGATGGAGCCTGGGTACACTGCGACGAACCATTTCTCGGCCAACTGTTCGGGAAAGAGAAGAAAGAACAAAACTTCGAACGTTTAGGAGGTTTATGGGAAGGGAGTTGTTTTGGATGGAAATATGTTGTGTTCGTTTGAAGTTAATTTATTCGTTTTTTCTAATCCTTTCAGGGAAAGCAAGACGACACCAACCGCTGTTTGATTGGAGAAGATGCGTTTTGTTTGTACCTTCCATACACGTCACGATCCAATCAATCTACACTAAACTGCTCTAATCAAACACGTTAGAACGTGTTTGGAAAATATCAAGACAATAACTCACTCAGGTTCATATTATAAACAGCTTTTTTGAATTTTTAAATCCATTCTATTAGTACATGCTCAAATCTCTTACGTTAAACATGTATAAACTGAAATAAAGAAAGATGATTTACATTTTGCATCATCCTCCCTTAATTTACCATACACTGAATGACCAGTGCATTAGTTTTGAGCTCGTATTGGAGTTTTTTGTATTTATGCTGCCGGCTTTACGGAGGCGGATGCCGCCTTATCAAATTTATGGAGAGTATTGGAATATATAAATATATTAATATATCGCGATATAGTTAACATTTCGGTCGGAGAGAGAGACGTGATATAATTTGAAATAAGCGGCTCAAAATTAACGCGCGAGATTCGCTTATGAACTTGTTTTGCACTTCGAGGGTTTTTCAGATGTCGCTGCTGCCTTCAACTCATCAAACACAGTTTAAAAAATTTACATTATCTTTTCTTTATAGTTATTTTAATGAACATCGAATGGGCCGACAAAGAACTTGCTTAACATCATTGAACTGACGCTTGATGTTGTTGTTGCACCAACCTCGTCTGGTGATAATTTCCGAGTGGGTGTGTTGTTTCAACATTGCTCTCTTCTTACCTTGTGCCGTCAAAATCTTTTTGAGTTTTTCAAGAAAATTATGTAACTTACAACTGCAGCTTTTCTAAACAATCTGGTTATACATATCAATTTCCTAAAAGTTAGAAAACTATTTTAAAACTCGGTGTAAGTGAGCTGGCCAGCTTTCACGGTTCCGTGTACACAAATGTTGACCTGAAAGAAACTAGCGGCTTCCGTTACTTTCGGATTTAACAGGCAAAAAGGGCCGTTTCTTTCGGAAAAGGGAGGGGGACTTCACTTCTTGATTTTATGGTACTTCTTGTCTCGGCTCAGTTCTACCCATCAGCGTAATCGTTACACACTATGCGATTCGATGTGGAATCGCCGGCTAGTACAGCAATTAGTTAATATAATGACAAGAACTGCATGTGCATTATTAAAGTAACTTGAAGCCACTTTAAGTGGGCGTTTAGGCAACATATCACGGTTACTTCTTAAAGGCACACACGTAAAAAGCTTGTAATTTTGATTTTTCCAGCTACAAAAGTGTTCCATTTACAGTTGAATTTTCATATACAATAGTCTCCCGAACGGTTGTTACCAAAGCATGAGTGTTTGTTTATTATGAGTTGTCCTTTACATTTAAACAAGCCCACATCACAAGTTCAGTTTGATGTAACGTAACATGACGTGTCAAGACGAACAGCTCACTTGTAGATGTGACGCCCACACGGGTGGTCGGGATGCGTACCCATAATCCTCAGCAATCACCTGGTTAGAATAAACACGATAAACAAATAACTGCTTGAATGCTGTTAAACTCTGTATTTGACAAACATACACGACGTTTTCATCTCCCCCTTTATATGTTTTAAATTAGAATATTGAGACTGAGTTGTTGAAGGACCCTGTTAGAAACACTGACAGCACAAAGAAACTATATTAGTCATGTGGCAAGGTAATCTGAAGGAATTTAGCAAATAAAAAATAAATAAAACAAACCTGTTCTGTAAAAGGATATTCAAGGATTTGTAACAACTGTTGAACCTGCGTTGTTAGAAAAAATAAATGGACTTTAATTTTAATCAATTGATTGATACATGAACCGCTAAATAATTGCAAACATTAAAATAAACAAACAGTTTAAATCTTCGCCTAAACGTTGGAGTTTCGAACACTTTTCCTGGAAGAAATCTGGGCTTTGATGATGCATCATTCGCGCAATCTTTGCCGGTTCCTTTACATCATGGGAGTAGTCAGGGCTGTATATGATACATCATGGGAGCAATTTGGGCTGACTGATGCATCATGGCAGCATTTTGGGTTGTCTATAACGCAAAGTGGAAGCAAACTGGGCTGAATTCTATGTATAGATAGGTAGATAGATAAACTTTATTTAAACACGGTAAATCATCAGTAAAAATATACAACAATATATTAAAAGACATGAATGCCGTGCGGGAGCCCAATGAGGAAAAGTGGCTTTTAAGTTTCTTTTTAAAGACCCCCAGACTGTTGCTACTAGATTTCAGAGATGCTGGAAGATCATTCCATAGAACGGCGCCACTGTATCCAAAACTTCGCTTGAGGTATTCTGTTCTTGGTTTTGGTAACTGGAATTTGTCTGACCCTCGCAGATTTTAGTTGGCGCTACGTTCAATGAATAGATCTTGCAGATACTTCGGTGAGAATTTGTGAATTGTCTTGAGCATTATAAAATTCTTTTGCCTTTTACGTTTTGTACTAGAATTTTCCCAACCGAGAGCATTTCGAAGAAGAGATGAACTAGTTTCGTTATTTGATTTTGTAATGGCTCTTGCAGCGCGATTTTGCAGCCTTTGAAGTTTCTCACTCAACTGCCCATTTATGCCATCCCATACAGCACTACAGTACTAAAAATGCGGCTGGATGAGTGAATTGTAAATCTTTATAGCAGTGTCAGTGCATATGAACGTTCTAAGTCGTTTCAGGGCGCCAATGCCTGAGGATACCTTTTTGATGTTTCATTAACATGCTTTTTCCATGACAAGTTGTTATCTATGTATACACCTTGTGATTTTGTCACTTCGACCTGATTGATAGTTTTTCCCTCAACTTGATTTTCCACATGTTGATTGTTTTGGGTTTGTAATCTCTGGCGGGAACCTATCGACATAAACCCCGTTTTGGCAATATTCAAACTTAGTTTATTTGCAATGAGCCAACAGTTTAATTTTCTTATTCTTATTTCATCATTCATCTCTGCTTCAAGCGTAGTAATATGTGGTGCAGCTAGACTAATACTAGTATCGTCAGCGTACATTCTTGGAATGGCCTTATTCAAACAATTAGGCAGGTCGTTAATGTATATCAAAAAGAGCAACGGACCTAAGATAGACCCCTGAGGGATTCCACAAGTGATTTGGT
Organism: Hydrozoanthus sils; assembly: GCA_027575215.2. Taxonomy (NCBI): domain Eukaryota; kingdom Metazoa; phylum Cnidaria; class Anthozoa; order Zoantharia; family Hydrozoanthidae; genus Hydrozoanthus; species Hydrozoanthus sils. The sequence goes on along the minus strand of JAOBRD020546250.1, from coordinate 4,304 downwards.
TCGTGTCGGATAAACATCCATTAACATTACACCTCTGGCTACGTTTATCTAGGTACGACTCAAACTACTTTAGGGAATTTCCGTCGAATCCGTAGGTTGAAAGCTTACTCAATAGAACGGTGTGATCAATGGTGTCGAAAGCTTTTTTAAGGTCAATAAATATTACTCCATTGATCAAACCATTATCGATGTTCAGCAACCAGTCATTGGTGGCCTCAAGCAAGGCTGTTAAGGTACTATGTAGGGATCGAAATCTAGATTGACAGTTATTCAATACTTTGTTATTCTCTGCCGCTAACTTTAGAAGTTATCTTAAACTCGGTATCTAAAGCAGTTGCTTTCTTAGCATCGAGCTTTTTTAAAAGTTTACATACTTTGTTTTTAGTATTTTGTAGAAATAATAATTTATCAGTTGGTGTGACAAAGGCCTCAGGTGGATACTAGAAGCTGGAATTTCCGATGCTAAATTTGGGCCTACGTTGTGAAATGTAAATTGAAAGCGGCTGCAATTTCATGGTGTCGAGTTGATAGTTTGATCTTTGAGTTTAATCTCAGCTATTCTGTGTCCCGTTTGTTTGGAGGAAGTCAATTCGTTAATGAGCTTCCACGTTTTTTTGGGATCTTTCTTATTTGCATCTAGATTGTCTTTAAAGTGATTTCTTTTCGCCTCTTTTATTGCATTGTTTGACTGATTTCTGAATTGTTTGTATTGATTCCAAAGTTTTTGATCACTTGTTAATGATATTTTCTTTTTTAGACTAACCCTCATTCTCATTTTATGCAATAAATCTCGTGTAATCCACGGGGACTTCTTTTTGCCAACTCTTTTCTTTTTCAGAGGCGCATGTTTATCTATAGCACTCATCATTAAATTTTTCCACGCATCCCACATTTTATTGAGATCAGAGTGTGAAGCAATACAATTCCAATCTTTCTGCTCAAGATCCTGTAGAAAATTATCCCCTTTAAAGCGTTTGAGCTGCCTTGTTTCGAAATTGAGCTACCGCCGGTGCGTGCATAATTGACTTTTCTAGTTATATAAACTAGAGAATGATCACTAATTCCAAGCTGAAAAGCCCCTGAATTTACCACATTTTGTGAATTAGTGATACAAAAATCAAATGTTTTACTGGTTTCGGTAGTCCTTGTGGGCTTCGAGATTAACTGGCGTAGCCCATAAATGTCGAAAATATCAAGGAGTGCAGTGGAATTACAATTTGTGGTAGTCTGTGGAATTTCATTTGCATTATTTAGTAGGTTGAAGTTCAAATTCCCAAGTAAAAATAGCTCTATATTTTCTGCATCAATTTTGTCTATTACACTAGCAAATGAATCAAGTACAGCTTAAGGGGAGTGAGGTCTGTACCACGTACTTATTAAAAATGGCTTTAAGCGAGCAGTTAATAATTCAAGGTTTTCGGGACTAAGGTCCTTACGTACTCTATAGTTTAAATTAGTCCGAAAATAAATGCACACACCCCAACCATTTCTGCCATTATTAACTCGATCTTTGCGGATAACTTCAAAACCAGGTAAATAAATTTCGTGATCCCTGATATTCGAATCTAGTTTGGTTTAGTTTACGGCCAGAACATCTATTTTTTTTTCACTAATGAAAAGCCTGAGGGCATCAATGTGTGTGATTTCTTTGGGTCAATATTCTCGTTCGAAATGAAACCCCATCCACGGTCGTTGCAGAATTTGCTAATAATCTTGTTTACTGTGGATGTTTTTTCATTAACATCTGGATGGTCGTCTTTGAATATTAGCTCCGTCTCGATCATTTGAGCGATGTCGACCAGAGATTCTGCAACGTACTTGGGTGTCTTCTGTAGGATATCGTTAGTGCCCGCGTGAACTAAGATAAATTATTCTTTGGATTTTGTCGCAACGAGGGCTATATTTAGTCGGCAAAGTCGGCTACTTTTGCACCTGGAAACGAACGAACAAAAACCTTAGAACCAATTTTACTCTTCATTCTATGACCATGGATGTCTTTGATCATTGAGTCGCCGATTAGTATAGTTTTGCCAGACGACTTTTCGCCACTACGAAGTGTTGACGATTCTTTGGCTTTTGTTGTTTTCTATTTTAATGTAGGTTTGTTGGTTCTATGTCTTCCGCTTGCATTTGAGTTAATGGATTGGTCAGCTTGGGTGGTTTTTTGTGTTGGAGTAGAACTGCTCTTCGTTTTCTCCTCGCTTGCGGTTAAGTTCACGTACCCTTGGGACTTGCGATTTTCAAGCACCAGAGAAGGTGTTTTCAATGGAGTCGGATTTACATTCGAACCTGAGTGCAGTTCCTTCGATATGATTTTTTACGGCAAGGTTGAGGGAGTCTCTCTCTTCCAAGGTCGTGTCATACTTCTCTTTCAAAGTGGATAGCTGAGCTCTCAACACCGCATTTTCTTCTTTTAACCTTATGATCGGCGAGGAGTTTTCTTGAGTGTAGTTAATTCTCTGTTTCATGTTTGTAATTTCTCTTGTTAAGTTCTTGGTTAAAGAGTCAAAGTGTTCATAGCATGGGCATTTAACTCGGGTGCTAATAGCACTGCCCGGCATCTCGAATAGATCAACTTGGATTACATCGGAGTCGTGTTTATCACCACTGTTGGCATCAAGGCCAGTCTGTTTGTCTTGGCTGTAAATTTCTTCGATGTCATCCTCGTTAATGTGATTTCTCATTGTAGCTTCGCTCGCATTTCTCAGAGAGTAGCTATCCACACGTTCTTGAAGGATGGCTTTGTTTCCTGTAGCTGGTAGGCCTAACCTTGTTAGCCTATCCTTCAATTCTCGAACTTTTAAACCAGAGCTATTACAAACACGTCCGTCCTCCATTCTAATTTGTACACGTGTATCGTGGGAGCAACCTAGGCTGACTATGATGTATCATGGGAGTAACCTGGGCTGACTATGATGCATCGTGGGAGCAATCTGGGCTGACTGATGCGTCATGGCAGCAACTTGGGTTGACTATGACGCAAAGTAGAAGAAAACTGGGCTGAATCCCATGTATTGCGGGAATAACCCCGGCTGATTATGACGTATCGTGGAAGCAGCTTTCGCCAACTAAATCAATGGAGCACCCTGGGCTGATTATGATGCATCGTTGGAGCAACCTAGGTTGATTATGATACACCGAGGGAGAATTCTGGGCAGACTTTGAAAATCATTGGAGGAATCTGGGCTGACTTCATGAATGGATCAATCTGGGCTGACTATAATACACCGTGGGAGAAATCTGGGCTGACTTTGAAAATCACTGGAGCAATCTGGGCTTACTATGATACACCGATGGAAAAACCTGGGCTGACTTCATCATTGGACCAACTTAGCTGACTTCATCATTGGACCAACTTGGCTGACTTCATCATTGGAGAAATCTACGCTGATATCATCATTGGAGCAATCTGGGCTGACTTCAATACTGGAGCAAACTGGCCGACTTCATTATTGGAGCAATCTGGGCTGACTTCAATACTGGAGCAAACTGGGCTGACTTCATCATTGGAGCAATCTGGGCTGAATTCATCAATCGAGCATCTGGGCTGACTTCATCATTGGAGCAATCTAGGCTGACTATCAAACACCGTGGGAGAAATTTAGGCTGACTTTGAACATCATTGGAGCAATCTGGGCTGACTTCATCATTGGAGAAATCTACGCTGATATCATTGGAGCAATCTAGGCTGACTTCAATACTGGAGCAAACTGGGCTGACTTCATTATTGGAGCAATCTGGGCTGACTTCAATACTGGAGCAAACTGGGCTGACTTCATTATTGGAGCAATCTGGGCTGACTTCAATATTGGAGCAAACTGGCCGACTTCATTATTGGAGCAATCTGGGCTGACTTCAATACTGGAGCAAACTGGGCTGACTTCATCACTGGAGCAATCTGGGCTGAATTCATCAATCGAGCATCTGGGCTGACTTCATCATTGGAGCAATCTAGGCTAACTATCAAACACCGTGGGAAAAATTTGGGCTGACTTTGAACATCATTGGAGCAATCAGGGCTGACTATGATACACCGGGGGATCAATCTTAGCTGATTATTATGCATCGTGGAAGCAACCTCGGCTGATTATAATTCATCGAGGGAGCAATCTGGGATGATTATGATGCGTCATTCGAGCAATCTGTGCTGATTACGATGCATCGAAGGAGCACTCTGGACTAATTATGATGCGTCATTGGAGCAATATGGACTGAATATGATGAATAATTGTGCACAGCAATCTGGTATGATTGTGATGTATCGTGGGAGCTACCTAGGCTAATTATAATTCATCGAAGGAGCA
>JAOBRD020546145.1:0-14291 GCA_027575215.2 Hydrozoanthus sils | reverse complement strand
TCAGTGGTATGAACATGTGGTGTTTGTACCAGATGAACTACTGACTTCACCTCTGGAGAGTTTTGTAGAGTGGTATTTGTACCAGATGAACTTCTGACTCCGATTCTCCAGGTGAGTTGTGAGGTACAATTAATTATGCATGGCCAAGGTATTACTCATTAATTGGTAGAAATTTCTTAGATAACGTGCATTGGTCAGTAAAACACTTCAAAAAATCAATTAAGACTGATAAATTCTAGACAAGATATAACAAAACATAATTATTCAACAGCGCAAAATTTGGCGATATGGGCCCCCTGGTTAAATATTGTATTTATTATTATTATTATTATTATTATTATTATTATTATTATTAATATATGCATATTTAATCTATCGCCTGTTACATTACAATACTTACAACAATACTATGAAATGAACAGAAATTACCGTTTATCCAAATAGATAATAGATGGATACAAGATAAACGTATTTATATGTACATGCTTATAAAAATCTATGTTGAAATAATATAAGTTATAAGGTAAATGGAAGTAATGAGTTTTTAGCCTTGCAATAAAAGTCTTGTGACTGGCCAAATCTCTCAACTCACCTGAGAGGGCTATCTACAGGATTGGTGAAGCTGTAAGGAATGCCCCATCTCCTTTTGTCTTTTTGGTCTTTTATGGTAGATCAAGTATTAGCTACTTTGTACTTGATCTAGTCTAAATTCTTTCTTGAGCCAAAAAAGCTCCTTAGGCCGGCGCTCGTCTCCAGTCTCCGTAGTGCTAAGGGGATGAAGTTTTTTGACTCCCCCTGGACAGGACACCAGTAGTCCATCACAGGTTAGCCTCGCGCAGAACTAATACTCATTTATACAGCTGAGTCGACTGGAAAAGGTCAGGTAAATTGTCTTGGACACAACACAGCTGTCTGACTGGGGCTTCAACTCGTATTTGATCACAGGTTCTAATTTAACTTGTGGCTTTTGTACAACGTTTTGGAGTACTGACACAGCAGCCCTTTACTTAGGCAAACTTAATAGTAGTATTTTGTTACTTTAATTATCTGTGCATCTTCGACCCTCAAACAGATGAAAAAGGACTAGTTGAAGACACAAGCCATTTTGAAGAGAGCTTTGTACCAAAGTCACTAACAGAATGCTTGAGAAGGTAATTTTTAAAAAGCATGATACATCTAACACAAACATTGTGTCTTGATGATTGCGTTCGACGAGGTAGAACGCATGCTAATCTTGCTGTTGCTCGCGGGCTAAATCCTGACGCTATTTGAAGCTATCTTCCGTTGAGCAACTTTCGTCTGGTTGGCTGGCACATAACACTTTGATTCCACTGTATTGTGAACGCGGTGACGTGGTGGGTTGTGCGTAAACAAACGCTCGCGAAAGCCAATTTCTAGTAAAAACTCACGACAGTTTCAAGAAAGCTGAATATATATGAAAACATATTTGGAAGAAAAGAAATTCCGTAATTTTTGTGAAATTCTGTTGTGAAATGATTTAGAAAAGACCAGTATAAAAGAAAAGTTGACGAGTCGATCGAAGCAAACGCTGTTAGCTATAAGATGCACGAACAGCCAGTTTGTGTATTTGTAAGTAGGTGTTTGTTAACACAATGAATCCGTAGTTTTTAAGGTCGGCAATGGGAGTTGCACATAGAGACCCCGCCACTGGAATGAAAAATGTCGAGTGTACATCACTAATTTGTGATTGCTTGTAGTTAAGATGTAATTAGTGATGCTCAAAATGACCTGAATAGTCTTAAGATCTTGTAAAAAGAAAGTACATTATGTTGTACGATACTAAGAATTATTTGCCTGTAATTCCAGTTGTGGATAGAGTAATATCGCTCAACTCGGTTGGTGTTGTTGCTTGCCAGATTTACAAGGCCTGAAAGACTTGGCAGCGAGGCGAAGATAAAATGTGGCCAGTGTCAAAGTTATCAGGTCAGCTCAGCCCGAAAAATATCCTGATTACTAAAATATCATATCATGGGGCTCTACGTAGTTACATGGTCATATGCGTACTTTCACCCAACCCTTCATATAGTATACACATGGTATCCAATAGTTCCCCCTTTTAAAGGGGAAAATCTGTATATCTTGTGTATAATTTCTGCTCGAGTTACAAACAATTATTTTGCGGAGCTACGTGTAGGATAACGTTTTCAGAGTGAGAAAAGAAATAGAAACGAAAATTAGAGAACGATTAAAGATATGTGACATCAAATACTCATTTTTAAAGGTTTTGATGAATGTTTTTGTAAAGAACGGGCAAAGATTCTTAATCGAGGTTAAACAGGTGAAACTATCAAATACGGACATCGAAGAGACAGAGTAAAGTCTCCGTATTAGAGAGAGGTGGCGGTTATGACGTTCTCCCTGGCAGATTTCTGAAATATTTATACACGTGTATCTTGTTATAATAACACACTGTTATACAGAAGAACAAAACGAACCTCGTTGCCATGCTGTACATAAAAAAACACGTACCATTTTTCATTTTTGCGCCTTTGGTTCGCAGTTGTTGATACTACTAGAGGTTAAAACCCGTTTTGTATGTATCATCTTGAATCTTCTGTTGCTACATTATTTTTTTATTTTGGAAAACGAGGAGTTGACGTTTATTTGTATACAGGAAATTTTAATAAACCTCATCTCCGATGTTTCCGAAATAAAAAAAGTTACGCTCATGTATTTTCTCTCGGGGAAGGGAATTTAGTGTCCAATGTTCGTAACAGAGAGGATTAATATTTTGAAGTTTTTTTGAAAAGAAAATGGGTAGAATGATGTTGAAAAATGGATTAAAAGCTAACAGTAATAGTAAGGAGGGGATCGACTATGTTACTACTTATTGATCTTGAGCTCTGACACCCTCCCCCTCAATGCTCGTAATCTAATCCCACACTGACGACTGTTGTACTTTGTGTACTTACTACCTATGCCATATTTAGTACAAAAAGGCATTTAGGGTTGTGCGTTTGTTGTTGAATGAGAATTTTGCTCCGGTATTTTTAACTTAAAATTTGTTTAGCGTATCATTTCTTCAGGCTTAGTTTCGTTATTTGTCAGATATAATTGTGTACAAACCTCGAATATGTTTTTTTTGTTTCTGGTTGCAGGAATCTACAAAGCGTCTATCCATGAAAAAACTTCCTATCGTAATATGTTTTCACCTTAAAGTGAGTACAAAGAGCTAGATTTTGTTCTTTGTGAAAACTCCGAATACTGTTACAAATGAGAAATTAGCAAAACCGAATTACTCTCCATCCTCATGATGTTTTATTATTGAATCTGTTTTTTAGCGTTTTGAGCATTCCAAGAAATCAAAAAAGATTTCTACGTTTATTCCATTTCCTGAAGAACTTAACATGGCACCGTTTATGGCATCAAGGTAGGAGAACAGGAGTTCTGGGCTTGTTGTATCTTTTGAATATTGTTGAATTGTGGTATGAACACAGTATTTGATATAGTTTCATTCAATCACACTATAGCTAGAGTATAGAAATATAAAACGAGCGCGTGCGCTCTGTTCAGTGGCAGAAACACGCGTGAATTTTTTAGTTCACGAAACAAGTGTTAAGAGAAAAACGAGCCACTGGCGAGTTTTTCTCGCTCTTCTTGAGGAAATTAGAAATTTACAAGTGTTTCTATCAATGAACAGAGCAAAGAAGTGAGTTATTTATTTTATGGAATAAGCCCCATAAACAGCCAATAAATCCCCGCAATGACGTGTGCACACACTCTCTACTTAATTAGAGCTGGCAATTTCTATCAGCTGATAGAATGACGAGGGCAAAGCCAAAGTCGTTCTATCAATAGCCGATAGAAATAAATAGCGAGTATTGTAATTGTTTTAGTATAAATCTCTCGGGAATAAACAACAGAACTACAATAATTTGGAATAAAAAAAGTTTTAATTTCTTTAGCTGAAAAGTTAATGTTGATACAAGCAGTTTTCGCGTGTAGATGTGCTTGCGCGGCCGCGGCAATCTGTCATTGATTTTTGTTTTTAAACTGTTGCTTCAAAAATATCCAGCCGATAGAAATTAACAGCTAGTATTCTAATCGTTTTAGTTAAAATCTCCAGAGAATAGGTATCATAACCACAATAATTCGTAACAAACAAATTTTATTTCTTCAAACAATTTTGGTGTAAACAGCTTTCGCATGCAGATCCGCTCGGCAGTCTGTCGAAGCTAACTCTAATATCTGTAGTTGAATTCAGTATTGTACCCTACCATCATCGTTGGCGTTGCCGTCCTCGTTGCTTATGGTTTCTAGTCATTTAAGCGTGGCATGAAGATATTGTACTACAGATTATTGGGGTTAGTTTCTCAGTTGGTAGTCTAAGATGGTTTTGAGTAACCAAGTGAGAATGTAGTGATAAAATGGACCTTTAATACAATGTACTCCGTGCGGTGTTAATCTAAAGGGCAATGTCTTGCTTACTGCAGAGTCAATGGCCAAAACGGGAATGGAAGTGGCAACTGGCGGGATAATAATTCGTGCCTTGTGTACGAGAACAAGTAAGCTGCCTGCTGTTGTTCCAACAAGTTGTCATGTTTATCCATGTTTATGCCCTAGTTAAGCCAAAATATCGAACCCTTCAGTAGCTTGCAGACTGTTCTGAGTGAGGCTCGGGCTCGATCCCGATCTCGGCCTCGCTGAGAGTTGTTTATTTGGTCGGGTTTTTTTTGGCCGCACCGTCCGTGGACAGGAACATTGACGTAGCTCTACCCTTTCTCGATTATAATAGGGTTGTGACCCCTTGTGTGCTGAAGTGGTCTGTCTCCCTCATTAGTTGGGCACGTGTGCTAGACTTATTGATATGTTATTAAAGTGACTTTCTCTTCACTTACTTTCTTGCATACCACGAGAAGTTAACAAAAGCTGAAACGTAAACGTAAATTGGTGCTTTACAAAATTTTCTAATTCTCTGCCCCCAAATCCTGAGGTCCCCAGTTCGAACCCCGGCGAGGTTTGGGCGACCTTCTTTCCCGCTAAAGGCCACTCAGCTTTCCATCCTTTCGGAGTCGGTAAAATGAGTACCGGCATACATGGACCGCTAGAAGGTCCCAGTCCGCTCCTTGCGCTGAGGTTAAACTGTTTATTGTAAAGCTACTTTGAGCATTCACATGGAAAGATGTTATATAAATGTGCCGCTTTTTCTTCTTTTATCGTGCTGTAGTATAATCACAACTGTTATTAATCATTTTCTTCGAAAGGTATTCATTGTTTGCCGTTGTAAACCACAGTGGAACCTTGGAGGTTGGTCACTATACCTGCTTTATACGACAGATGAAAGACCAGGTTAGTAAATGTTTTTTTGTTATCGTAATGGCAAATGAACTGTTGGGGTTCCGCAAGCAGTTTGCGAGAACTCATCCAGTCGTTACAAGTAGTTTGGGTGCTCTATTAGGAAAACATCTTTCAAGATCTTTTTCTTGCCCAGGAAACGAAAAAAACAATCGTTTTCTGTTAGGACTAGTGCATATTATTTTGAAGTAAAAAAGGCGGTTCCTGATTGGTTAGAGAGTCGTTGCCATTGGATGGCTTTACTAGAGTATTATAATATGGTTTATAATTTGAACAAAACGAATCCTGGCTGGAAAGCTCTTGGAAACTAGTGGAGTTTCTTGAAATCCCGAAATAGATAAAATAGTCAAACGTTACTATCAGAAAAACGAAACAATTTTTTTAAAAGTTTTGATTTAACCTTAAATGTTGATTGTTGAAAATCTTTGTAACAAGAAGGTTACATTAGGGTACTAATGTTTGGAGCACGAGCCCTTCGTAAGAGTATACTACATCTTGGACTTCTCCTGGAATTTCCCTCCAGGGCCCTAGAAAAATTTCCCTGTACTCCTGGAATTTTGTAAAAAACAATTCAACTCTATAACAAACAAACAAAATCTGAATCATCTTGCTCGCAGTTGTACTTTTTGTATTTCGACTAAATTTCAGTAAGTTTTTCCTTAGGATTTGGGTCAATTTTTGTCATCTTGCGCTTCAAAGGCTGAAAAACCTGGCGATAGTTTTGGCGGCGTGGTTACTCAAGTTAAAGTTGGTATTGTTTTGTCTTTCGCCGAGAGAGAATTAGGGGTTGGGTCCTGGAAAAATTATTTTTCTACCCTGGAAAACTCCTTGGAATTTTGTTTTCATAAATTAGTACAAACCATAAAACTGAATTTATTGATCAGGGCTTCCTGAAAATAAAATCTTATTTTGCGACTCCGTCTGCTCCTTTTCAAGTAGATTATAGATACAGCCTGCTTGCAGGTGTTTGGTTTTTTTAGCGCGGAAAACTCGCAGGGCACGGCGATACCGCCATCTCCCAATCCCGCTCGATCACGAAATCCAAGATGGCGGCCACGCCGTGCCCTGTGAGTTTTTAGCGCTAGAACAAACCACCCAACCTAATTATAAATACGGTCCATGTATTTCATTGCGTATTGCGTTTAATACTCTTTTCACTTTGACCTAGATTATTCTAAGATTATCGTTCTTCCTTCTTCCGTCAGTGGTACAAGTGTGATGATGCATGGATCACAAAAGCTTCATTGGATGATGTACTACAAAGCGAAGGGTGAGAAAACAATTTAACATTATAGGACATGTACAACCCGTGGTATTTTTAACAATTAAATTACAAAGTAGAGTTTTTCTTCGAGTCAACAGTCGAGGAGCAAAGCGTCGAATTAATTATTAGATTCGTAGAAAACAATAACGAGTCGTCCAATTGTTTAATATAGTAACTAAACAGTAGCAACTTCTTCCTATGTTTAAATTAAAACACTGAAAGTTTCGCTAATGGTCGTCTATCGTTCAATAGATAGTGTGTAGGTACAATAAGAAACCAACTAGTATACTATCACGATTGCAGATACTATCACAATTGCTGCAATCGTGATAGTACACTTGTCGGTTTCTAATTGTGTGGGCATGCTTGGCTCATGCAGCTGGGAAAATCTCTGACTCCCAACCATGAGGTCCTGGGTTAGATCCCCAGCCTTGCCGAGGGTTGAACATTTGTATGGCCTTCTTTTTCCAGGGTGCCCACGGGTCCTTAAAAAGTCTTATTTTTGAGTTTGAGTTTTTAAGGCCTTGAAAAGGTCATAAAAATTCGAAAATTCTTTCTTTAGGTCTTAAAATGTCTTAAATTTGGTTTGAAGTCAAATGTGTTTCTTCCACTGGTTATAATTTGAAGCTTTTTCTGGCTATTACACTTATCACGCACACTGAATGCCTGAAAGAAGCATTCTATCCCCAAACAGTACCTGTCATATATTGATCAGACTTAGTGTTCGAAAATTTTACATGAACAATTTGGAGGAGCCCAGGTCTTAAATTTGGAAAGTTTGAGTCTTGAAAAGTCTTAAAAAGGTCACAAATTTCCTGAGTTGGAACGTGCAGGAACCCAGTTTTTTCTGTAAAAACGTTTGATTTCTGTTCAGGAAGTGAGTCAACATCACCATACACTCGTTTTTTTTTAAAAGAACGTTTTTACTGGCCATGGTAGCAGCCAGTTCATTAAAGCATGTCTGTACTTCCGGTTGATTTTTACGAATGAAAAATAACGATTGTACACCTTACTTTAACAATTATATTTAAGAACATTCGAGGCTGAATCCCCAAAATATTTAAGAACATCCAGCCTCAGAACAAATATAAGACGTTCTTATTAAAAAAAAGTGTACGTATTTTTTTTTCCACTGGTAATGTGTTTTTCTGTTTGCTTGTTGCAGGTATCTACTGTTCTATCACAAGAAAATACTGGAATATGAGTAACAATTGGAGTGAAATGACCATTTCCCTCCGCTGGAAATAACTGTTGACTTGAACGAGGACCCATGATTGCATAGACTACTCTGAAACTTGCCTAAATTCTTATAAGTGAAGTAATCTTGCGCAAAAAGCGCTCAATTGTCTTTCATTTTCGGTTTTCTCTTTCAATTGCTGCAGTCTTGACGAATCTGTATATTGCAATTGAAGAATTCTGTTGGTTGTCATAAGGTTGTTGAAATGTATACATTGGAGTAACTTGGTGCAGTAATGTATTTTAAAAGTACTAGTTGGGCAAAACGAACAGCTAAATAGGACTTTGTATTGACCATTCCGAAAAAAGATGGTTATCTGTACATTTACCCACAGTTTTTAGGGCATGAAGACCCAAACTTGCTTATATGAACGCACAAAGAGAATTTATAAACTTCAAATAGTCCATTTTACGGTTCCTGAAAGGTAACCAAGCTTTTACATGAAACCGAGGCGAAGGTTGTCCTGGCAAGTTAGAGAAGTCGAAATAATAGACATGATAATAAGTTTCTTTCTTATGATAATCATTTCCACTTCTCTAAATCTTCGCCTCATTTCATGTAAAAGCTTGGATACCTTTCTGGAACCGTGAAATGGACTATTAGACACTCAAAGCATTGTTAGTACAAGGAGGAGTTTCAGCAACTTTGGCGTTCTCTAAGCCTCGTTTAGTGGTGTTAGGTCCGCAAAGCATTATGGTAATATGTACAGCAGCCATTTTTTTTTTTAAATTTGCCTATCTAGACAGCGTGCACCTGTTAAAATGTTGTGGTAGTTCCAATGTTGCTTTTATGAAGCATATACTAAGTTGTTTGTACAATCTCATTTATACAACTCTTTAATTTCTAAAAGTATGAAGTAATAGGCTTTTTACTTCTCACAACTTATTCCCTTAACAATACTGTGAATAAGGTGGATAATCAGTTAACTTATATAATAAGGATACTGAAAGGAGAAGATAGATGTTGGTAAACTTGTTGGCAGTGAAAAAGGTCAGAAATCACAAAGGCAACCGTATTTTCTATTTATAGGTTAGTTTTGTACTAAATTAGGGTTTTTATCTTTCATATTTTTTACGATTTTATATATGAAGTCATGCACACTATGGTTAGTCTACGTCTTTAAATTCTAACAACCAAAGAATATATCTAGTCAAGTTTCAAATTCCTAGGAACTATTGTTCTCATTTAAACAGGTTACCTGAACACTGGTTTTCTTTCCATTATGTTTTCAAGTAAAACAACAAAAATAACGCTTATTGAGATATATCAGCTTAAGTTGAAGGTTAAAACCGTAAGTTTGCATATTGGCACAAATTTTTTTTTTTCGAAGTTAGATTTTTTGGGCTAGAGTGTGATTTTTTTGTTTTTTTTTTTACTTTAGCCTTAACAAGAATTAACCGTATTAACTTTTCTCTAAATGGAATTTTTTGTTGATTGAAAGAAACGTTAGGCACTGTCTGATTTCGGTGGTAGATACAGTTCAAACAAAACGATGACAGACGATAACGTTAAAAAAAGGGAAAATGACTGAAGACGACATTGCAAAAAAGGACGATGACGAACGACGTTGAAACAAAAGATGAGACAATTAGGGTGCGTTCGTTTGGGCCTATTCCGGAATAGGGATACACGGAATAAAAACTTTACCCGATTCTTGTGGCTATTTTTCCTGCGAAGTTACATTTGTCGGTGACAAAACTCTTTTGAATTTTCAATTTAATATAGATATTTCATCGCCCTGACAATCTGGAAGAAAATTCAAAATTCTATTCTTAATCCGGAATAGTTGGAATAGGCCCAAACGAACGCACCCTTAAAGTGGTAAGGATAGTTCGCTCACTAATCTACGTGTAGTCGTACGTAGTCATTGCTGCCTATTCGCCGACGCTTGTATTTGTAATAACCTTTATCCTTAGGGACACGGGATCAATGTAAATGGCCAGGAAGCTGTTGTTATTTGCAATGAATACGCACTGCAGTTTTTTTTTGCATCTTTCTTTCCTTTGCAACCTACTTTGGTTGCTCTGCTGCCAAACCCGTTCGAAGATGTCACAGAGAACCGGAATGTTACTTTACAGTTGATATTTTTGCTGGTCATAAATACGAAATGAAATAGAGTTTAACAAGCTACTCACTTTTTTTGTCATGTTTAAGTTTTTTAAACGGTTTCTGGGAAGATGTTTTGAGAGAAGAGGTAGCGAGTTGTATAAACAAGACAAAATGCAGTGCGGATTCATTGCGGCACACTTGAAATGCAGATCATTGCTTCACTTCGGAAAACTAATCGAGATGATTAATTATAAGGTATTTATTAACCGAAGAAACATGCAGCTATATCCGCAACAATCAAATTAATGAAGAAATAAAGTACCTGAAAGGTGAAAATTTTCCCGTCTTAAATAGATAGAGTTGAAGGAGGTCGTTGTGGGTTAATTGAAGAGCAACTAACAAACCTGGACCTAAACACTTCACAAATTGACGACTAAAACTCATCATGGTCTCTGGTGTGTTCAGTCAACGGATCATTTCCAAGGATTGAGAAACGAGTAGTTCGAGCTATGAAGTTGTGTAATGCTCGCTACAAATTCGCTTCTTCTGTCTTATTCTTTGTTTTCACGCACTCCCTTGAGACGCAAAAGATGATGCGGCCAGTTGGTGTCCTACACAAAAGGATAAAATATAAATTTTCTTTTGTTCAAGGACATCAACGTGGCCGCTATGACGTCAGGTGAAAACCGGCAATAGTGACGAGTTTGGTTTTTTTTCAAGTCAGGTGTTTTGCATGCAGTAGAAACAGTTATGCAAGAACCGTGTAGGAAATGCCTTGGTTTGTCGCAGGATCAATTAAGATCTTTCAGCCAAACTGTGAAAACAGAAAAAAATGAAAATGCAAGGCTGAATACTGCGAGATATTAGACATGTCGGTGGAAAGACGCGACTAGAAGATCGGACAAAGCCAGAATTTGCAGTGCCAGACAGCTGTTTGACCCTTATCGGGACACGTATTTGATAGAAATGAGGATTAAGTTACGATTAGAAGATCGGACAAAGCCAGAATTTGCAGTACCAGACAGCTGTTTCGTCCTTGTTGGGACTCGTCAGTGACACATATTGATAGAAATGAGGACTAAGTTACAGCGTTTGAGCGTAATAGATAAACTAGAACTCGTTTCGGTATATCTATTCACTCACTAGTCCCAATAAGGACGAAACAACTGTCTGGCACTGCAAATTCTGGCTTTGTCTGATCTTCTAATCGCGTCTTTCCACCGACATGTTTAATATCTTGCAGTATTCAGCCCTGCATTTTCATTTTTTTCATGCAATAGAACACTTGAAGTAATTCTCCACTGTACGACACTCTTGGTCTCGAAAATTTTTCCAAGTCTTTGTGCATATTATCAGCTCAAATTTGATAATCCGTAAATAAATATTTAGTTTGATCATTTCTACGCACGGTTTGAATTTCCCGCGCGCCGCTATTTTGAAATATGACGTGTTAGGGTTACAGTGCCAGACCCCGCTCATTCATTGCTATTGTATTTATCGAGAGTCCGAGACTAGCACTGCAACCAAAACACGTCACATTTCAAAATGGCAGCGCGTGGAAAACTCAAACCGTGAAATGATTGACCTCTGCGTAAGATTTATGTACAGGACTATCAAATTTGAACTGCTGATATAGACTTAATGTTAAAAGTTATACAATCGAGGATTCCTTGAAGACTATTTTCTGAGTAACTCGAATTTCTCATGTACTGACTTGGCGTGGGAAGAACAAAGAAGGTTGGATACTGGCAACTTCGCGTACGTCACTTCGTCCCATCATAGTGTAATCATTCGGGCAAAAAGAATACCAAAACAAACAAAAACAGTCTTTCCCAGCCCCACCTCTTTTTTTTATGTATACAATGAATGTAGACTCCGAAAGTCACCACGAAGCCGAGATGTTTAGAAACTTGACCTGGAAACGCCATGAAATGGCCTTACAATTTTGAAAATCAAGACCACCTTGAAAGTGTATTGGCAACCTCGTACCCAGACTCTTTCATCTTCCCCTGAAGAGAGAGCCTGGGTACGGGGTAGAGGTTGCTATGGTTACGGGAACGTGTCTGCTACTGTCAGTCTATTTCGCCAGGATTTCGACTAACTACGCCAGACGAAACCCTTCCCAGCTGGCTTCGCGCGAGTTCAAGATCTTCGTCAAAGAGTAACGATACTCAAGTCGCGTACCAAGTCAAGCGGGTACGTTATGCTCTATTCATTGATTGCCTTTACCTCTGCGCTTCCATTAAGAGTCAATGGCTGCTCACTGGTATTTATTTACAATTTGTTTTGATACACTATACGTACTGCAATTTTAAATTAATGTGGCTTGTATTGGCTGAATCAAGTAAGAATTACTACAAGGTGTTGTGAAAATGATTCTTGGTTTTAAACCAAGACGATTTCTCTTCCTTTCTGTGATTACGCTTGTTTCCCTTATCTGCTCCTATATACATACATGGAAGTAAAGGCTTCTACGAGCCTTAATGTGTTGGCTACGGGTTGCAAGTTTCAAAAATACTCTCCAACAATGGGCAGTGCTTATCAAAAAACCGTGCAAATATCTGGATTTTTTTTCTCTCGATCTCCGCTCGTTTTTATTGAGAAAATATTGTTTAATCTCTCTTGACGTAAAAGTATAGTAATTGTTACGAAAACCTGGTATGTGAGAAAAATAAACAAAAATCGAAGACATGAGCTACAGTAAACTGGTTTGATTAGACATTAGACAGCCCGTATCCCAACCCAATCCCCACCCACCTAGAAACGAGTACACTTAATCGATTCAGATGGCAAAAGTGGACAGTTATCACAACTCAAATCCACTACAACCACATTCGACAAGTAAACACGAGTTTAAAAAAATAGTGTGGAATGGTAAAAATATATTCGTCGATATACTGGCGAAAATAACTCGCTCCTAAAGCGATCGTGCGTCGCTGTGCAGAAATCTTGATAAATTCTGTAGTGCCTTGGTAGTTCAAAACTTTTCAATCTACCATCAGGTTCTACACAACTGCATGCAAACGTTTGATGAACTCTTGAATATGTCCGGCATGAATCAGGTTAAAGTCATATAAGTTTACCAGATGAAGAAGGAAGTTACGAGTTAAGCGTTTCTCATGAAGCCATTTTCCGTGTTCCTCAACGAATTGTCGACAAGCTTCTGCCATCTGCAAATCTGCAATGCACCTGCAACGGGGAATAAAATATCAAGCTGCATTTACCAGCTGAGTCTACGAGCAGTTGAAAACTACTGTCCACCCTTAGATGATTAATACTTCACCATAATTGCCACCATAACAAACATTGGGAATCACCTACCATACCACATCACTACCAATAACCACTGACAACTTCATCTATACTACAACCATCATTACCACAAAACTGTAATTGTCATCAATACTTTCACCATCACTATCAATTACTGAAACATCATCTAGTCTACGAACACCATTACCAATAACGACGTCAAGGCTACCACAACCATTGCCACACAACCCTTACTGACATCATCTAGACTACTACCAACATAACCATTACACTTAAATCGACTTATTTACATTATAGTGGTAAACAGAAATTGCAACGACTCTTCACTCAGGAAAAAATAACTTTCAAAAGCCGAGGCAACACTGAGTACGAATTCCCTGTAAACACAATCTACTACTTTACATGTGCAGACTCGGACTGAAAGGGCAAAACACACTGACTCAACAAACTTACCTTTTTTTCATCATGTGTAAATTCCATAGCTTCATTAGTTCTTTCTCACCATCGTTAACATCAGTAAACTCATCAATCATCTATGCAATGCAACAAACAACTATAATTATAGATTTCAGTAATTAACGGTTTGACAACATCAGAACATCACAGTCTCTTTTACCAACTGCAAACAACGTAAAAATAAGAAAAAAATAAATCAAATGAAAGAACGGAACGAAGCAACCTCAAGGGAAAGAAAAAGAAAGAAAAAAAACAGAAACAACTTAACAATGGATGTCCTAGGAGGATATGACAAACAACTTGCTTGGAGACTAGACATCTTGATAGGCAGAAATGAGACACGGCGGGTATTGTTCGAAATGCAGAAATTGGTTGAATCCAGGCGATCAAGATAATGAGCTTGATTTCCTAACTCTTATGTACTAACATTTGAGATTAATTTTGATATGATAATTTTTTTTTTCACGTTGGTATTTTCTATTTTCTTTTTGTTATGCGAGTGTTGTTCGACGTATAGTTATGTTGATCCACTGGACAATGGAAAGGGCAAACGGAGTTTGGCCTAAGGCCCCTCCTTTTAGCTTGGAACACAAAACTATAATACTCACAGTTGAATGAGTCAAAGAAAGAAAGAAAGAAAGAAAGAAAGAAAGAAAGAAAGAAAGAAAGAAAGAAAGAAAGAAAGAAAGAAAGAAA
>JAOBRD020546036.1:0-16614 GCA_027575215.2 Hydrozoanthus sils | reverse complement strand
TCACCGTAAAACAGTTTCATGCCATATTTTGTGGCACGTTTAGTGTTGCTGGGAATGGAGTCTTCAAGGAGTTTCTCTATTTCATCTCGAGGTTTCCGAAATCATCACTGTACCTCCCAAAAAGTTCTGGTTTAGGGCCGTTGTACTGTTTAAAGATTTGTTCTTCCACGTACCCTACAAATAGATTAGCATAACTCGGCCCCATTTTGGTGCCCATGGCTACACCATTAATTTGTTGAAAAAATTCACCGTTAAACAAAGAACAGTTAAGAGTAAGAACTAACTCTGCCAAACGAAGTAAAGTATCTGTGGATGGTTCTTTGATATCGCGTTTTTCAAAAATGTTCACTGCTGACAGTCACTTGTTTAAAAACTCTTAATATTTGAACTTTAATTTTAAAATGTCTAAAATCTTAAATGTTACTTGAAACAAAAAAATGCATCATTTGGCTACTTATCTTTTTTAAATAAAGTTCTATGAAATTTTCTAGGGCTTAACAAAAATTTTCCAGAGCTTTTCAAGGGATTTCCAGGGCCGTACTAACATGGGCGGCGGAAGCAAAAAATTATTTTGGTGGCATAGGGAAATTGTAATAGTTCGTAATAAATCCGAAATTGCTATTTTATAAGTTACTGTTGCAATTGTGAGCCAGAAAATACCCCCCGCCAACCAATTATTGGGGGGGTACCCTCCCTGGCCATGGCGAACCCGTACGAATATTTGTTAAAGACGCGAAGAATATCAAGAAAACAAAAATTGAGGGAATTTGTCATAAAAGAAGTTGTTGAATAAAAACATTAGAAGGACTGACGGGCAGTGCGACTACTGGCGTCAGTTGGGATTTTTACGCTTGTAATCTAACAATGCCAAATATGGAAATAGTTTGCGCGCACTTCTTTTCTTGCCTAACTGACACTACATGTTTATTAGCGGTCAAAGTTACATATAAAATGTACTGTTCTTTTTCAAGTTAGGACAGTCCATATGCTGGAACATCTTATTCTCCAGAAGAAGTCAAAATCCTGTCATTTTAGGCAACACCCTGTCGTTTTTATCCAGCGCCCTGTCGTTTTCAGAGCCTTTAGCCTTATTTGCAGTTTGAACTCAATATTTGTCCAACTTCCAGAGCATTTTGAATGCTCACTCAAAATATTGTAATTCTCTGACAAAATAACCAGTTAAGGTGATTTCATTGCTTGCTGTCTTACTGTTTGCTTTGTAACTGCTGTACTGACACACTTTGTAATAATCGTCACACGTTGTAATACCTGTCACACTTTTCAATAATTCTGTCACACTTTGTAAAATCTGTCACACTTTGTAATAAATCTTGTCACACTTTTTAATAACAAAGCTGTCACACTTTGTAATATCAAAGACAAGTCCTAGGGGCAGGATTTCGATCGCTACAGATTATCCGTTAATCATCTGACCTGCATAAAAATGTCACCTACAAATACAGCAGGCAGTTCTGACAGTTCATTTATACAAATATTTAACTTATTTTCTGGTAACGTTTTTGTACGCAAGATTGTTACAAGGTGTGACAAGATGTATTACAGTGTCACAGCATTGTTTATTACAAAGTGTGACGAACATTTATTACAAAGTGTGACAGCCTTGTTATAGTACAAAGTGTGACAGGTGTTACAAAGTGTGACAGGTATTACAAAGTGCGACGATTGTTACAAAGCGTTTCAGTACAACTGCCCAATCAAAGTGCGATACTGTATCAGAAACAGTTGTTGTTGTTGGGCCCTATGATTTCTTTTAGCTGGCTAGAACACTGTACAAAAAACTAACACATAATTTGTTCATGTTGTGACAGCTATCAGGCTCAGCGAATATATAGACCTTTTATCAAAGTAGCAGCCAAAAATGGAAAAAAATTATATTATAGCCCCCCCCCCCCCATTATAATTTCAATGCATGTGTGCAATATCTTGTTCTTGGAGCCTGCATGGCTGTAGAGGGTTGTCATGATTTATTACGGTTTTTTGCCTTAAACAATCACAAGAGCTTACTCTATTTTGGATGGGGGAAAGATGGATATAAAGCAAAATAATGTTACATGTGTGTGCAAGAGGGGGGGGGGGGAGCATTTTCAAGGGAGGCAAAATGTATTTCCAATCGAATGTAAAGCTATAGGTCAATTACTTGTCCTCCCTTCAACTACACAGTGACTGGCTGACAGCTTCCTTATTCTGTTTACTTATTCCATACCAGCCTGTTTACATATTGTATACAAATACATGTATACACAGGCTATGAGTTTTACATTAGACTATTAGATCTACAGGTTAAAGATTAATTTATACAGAAACTGCATGTGCTAGTAAAGGGACATAGGACAGTGTAGATTATATGGATTAATTGCAGATGCTACAAGATGGGGATGACAGACAGGCTAAAAAGATTATATAGAGAAGTTTACAGAAATTAAAGGGCTACAGGAAAGTTCTATAAAATGTACATGCATTGATAACTGGGACTCTCAATGAGACTTTTGTAAAAAAGACTCAAAGGCTAAATTTTAAAAAATGTGGGTTCTTTTATGTGGTTTTTTACTTGTATCTTACAAGTGTTCACAGAATTGATGATGAAAAGCAGTTGTGAGAAGCTTGGGAAGTAGAGATAGAAATAATATCAGCCCTTACTCCCACTTAACACCACATAAAAATCTGGTATCACAGAACCAGGGTATTACTATCTCCAAAGGAAAGGGCTGAATCTATCAAATAAGCTTCCCTTATGACAAATATGGCTGGGACTGGGTTGGCCCCGAATGTTTTGTATGGTTACCAGAATGCAACAGTTTTTTTTTTCTTTCTATTCATATTTTTGGTGTTCTTTGCATTTTTCGTTCTTGTTAAGTTTTCTTTTTTAAATTAAGCTCTGCAAAATACCAATTTAGAACAAGTAAGATGCCCGTCGAAAGAGCAGGTATTTTTATTTTGTTTTAGAATTCAGTTCAAGTTTCAAGAAATTGTAAGTTATATTTGACACAATAATTAATTATTCCAATAATTAAAGGTTGGTTAACTCTCCTACAGTAAATGAAGATCAGATTTTGTAGTGGCAGGCTGTTTCAATTAAACATTGTTATTAGCGTACAAGTAAACACAGGGGCAAAGAGCCGAGCCTTTATTGTCATACTGTCTTGAAAATGAAAAGAAATTATTTTGTTATAAATATAAGAAACACAGAGATATCTGGCTTAATTTTTGTCACCACCTCAAGCCCCTTTCTCAGTTTACAGTTTGTAGGCAACAAAACTAGAACTTACCAAGTCAACTTCTGTACTGCAAGTTTGCAAACCCTGTAGCTTGTAACTTCTAAAACGTATCAACTGTATCCATTCCCTTATAGTTAATTCAAAAACTCCTTTAATTGTGTATTTGTTTATAAAAGTTTTTATCTTCTCTGAGGTCATGCCTCATGGTTTTTCGTCGTATCGGTTGTTTTGATCAGGGCTTTTTGGAGTGATAATAAATCCTGCAACACGGCGCCTCATTTAAATATATTTACGGTTTGCACTGAATCTTCTTGCTGATATCACTTCTTACGTAATTACAGGATCAATGACAAAAAGGAAAAACGCATTTAAATCTTCTGTTCTGATGCAAAATAAGATACTTCCTCATAATGGTGGACAGCAGGCGCGCTCATTAATAGTTACCAGGCCAGCTCTAATGGTTTGATAGAAGTAGACAAACATGGCTGACTCGACGTCAGTCTTGCTAGAATTTTGTTACTGTAAGTTATTGTTTTGCCTCATGCCGTCTCAGAATGGACTCATTAATAGTATTTTTCAAATTCTTTAGCCCCGAATTAAATTGAAATAGCTAATAATTTCCGTAACAAGGAGACGTAAATGCGATATGGCGTTGCGTATGCATCCGAATACTTTATGCACAGCAAATTAAGAAGCAAAGGCAACAAAATTTCCCTAACATCTTGGCCCAACTGCTATTTCTGATACTAGAAAGGTAAATCAACATGGAAACAATACCCACTCCTTTTAACACACATAGCTGTGCGAGCTAGATCAGTTTTAAAACGTCGTGTAATTTTGAGACGCCTCGGGTTCGAAACAAAATGGTTTTGCAATCATAGGGCTGTAAATTCTATTCTAAAAGTTTTTACTGATTTTAAGGCTTTTTTAGAAAAATGAGTGTCCATTTGTCCATTTATACTGCCATCGTAGCATTGACCTGGACAGACCTTCCTTTAATATTTTTTTAAGCTTTTGGTTTTTTGTCTTTTTAGAGGGTATAAATTTGGATTTTTGAGACCAGAATGTAGGGGGGTACCTATCTCCAGAACAAAGAGGAAAAGAGAGACGTTAGTGATATATTTCTACATAGGTCCTCCTTGGGTATATATGTTATCAATATGAATTAGTTCTGTGAACCCCCCATCATTGGGCTGGATTTGGATTCGCATGGTTTTCTCGGACAAAGCCTCTTAAATTAATTTTCCCCTTACAATTTCCTGGGTCCATAATCAAAGTTGGCCCGGGCTCATTATCATTGTTATTAGATTTAATGTAAAGTTTTGTGTGTTGTCACTGGCTGGCATGTGTTTTCTAATATAAAATATTAGGTATTTGGAAGCAATGAAAAAGGGAGCCGATTCAGTGTTTTGTGACACTGTCAAAAGCGTGTCTATTTACTTCTTTATAGACATGGCTATCTGACTCTTTCGACCAATCAGCGCGCAAGATTCACTGGTGTTAATGCAGCAACTGACGCATCCAAATATTTCCTTTCTTGCTCTACAATTTCACATTTTATTTCTTGGACAAGAAATTATTCTTTAAAAACCCAAAATTCAATAAATGTCTTAAGTTATTGGACCACGGGGTTGTATGAACTGTCTTGCTTCGCTATGTTCCGGAGCAATTTTAGCGACTATTTTACAATCGTGTACTGACTGCCTTTACAAAACATTCGAAAATTAACCATATGATATGCAGTCTAGTTCGTCATTTCGATTTCTACATGCTAATTTTTTGTTTGGGGTTTCTTTGTCTCCAAAAATCAGTAAGAGCTAGACCTGACACTGCTATTTAAACTTGTTGTTTATTTTGTTATCTTATTTAATGTAACTGAGAATAAGTAACAAACTTGGATAAAAATTACCATGATAAACTGCACGGTTTAAAAATGCTATTTACTACCAAACCATAAACCCTATCGTTGTTGTTTAAGTGATTATTTTAGACCTAACATATTGGAAGAGTTTTTTGCACTTGGGAGCTTCAGTTTGTAGTGGCGAAGAGAGTTAATACAAAAGTACAATAAGGGCGGAAATTTCATACATGTGCAGGTGTTTTATGTTACGAGTGAAAGCTTCAAGTTAAGGTGGTTATGTTGCAAAAACAAGGTTGTTAATTGTTGTACACATGCAAGAAAAATCTAAAACAAAAGGTTACAACAAATACTATACAAATGCCTATTAGTTCAAGAAGTACATCATAGTTTAACAACAATTCAACAATTGTTAATAATGCGTCTGCTTGTTCCAAATTAGGGACTTTAATTTACGCGACGAGGACGGCAACACCGACGGTAACGGCTTACCAAAATAAAACTTTTCTTGCTTGCCCTTTTCGTTCATGTATGGCTAACTTACTTTCTCTTTTTTCCGAGTTACGCTTTGTGAATAGAAAAAGATATATCAAAGTTGTTTTCTTAAATGTACATGAAGAATGAAAAAATATTCTGTAAAAACTTCAAAATTGAGGTTTCCACGTTGCAATTTTCAAGATAACGGTGTGCAGGTGACCTGAACGGTGCATTCCAACGTGCAGCTATTGTTTCATTATTGTTTTCTGATGTCGTCGTAGGTGTTGCCTTCCTTGTTGCGTAAAGTCCCTAATGGTAACGGTTAGTTGCACTAATGATGTCTCAAAGTTTATCGCTAATTAAGTACTTAGATGTATACAAGGTAGGCTCAGTGAGCTTTTGTGTCAAATACAACCATGCATCAAAAGGTATTTGTCAGTTAAAAACATCTTTATGACCAAGTGCAAGGTCTGTTCGGAGTTATTGCCCGAGGTCTTTCACAGTGCAGGCCGAGTGTAGCGATATTTGTACGAAAGACCAAACGAGGTTATTAAGATTTTCATTATATTGCTCAGTGCTTACAAACTTTCCCAATATTGTTTCGATTTTTGAGGTCCGTTGCCGAGAAAGGACTGTACGGTAAGTACTTTCAGCCAATTAGAACGCACGAAATTAGGTTATCAGTGCTGCTGGATAACAAAAAGCAAGTACGTCATCAAGGGCAGTACGAGAGAAAAACAATTACTACAAAATTAAACTTCGTCGCATAGTTCCTTATAACACCTACTTTCTGTTAAAATTGGGTCAACGAAATCTGAATAATGAAGTGTTGAAACAATTTGTCAAAATATTTCAGCCAATCAGAACGCACGAAATTATGTTATCAGTGCTGCTGTATAATAAAAAGCAAGTATATCATAAAGGGCAGTACGAGAGAAAGACAAATGCTACATAATTAAACTTCGTCGCATAGTTCCTTATAACACTTACATTCTGATAAAATTAGGTCAACGAAATCTGAATAATGAAGTGTTGAAACAATTTGTCAAAATATTTTGAATGATCGAGTTGCTGATTGGGTAGGAACAGTGGTTATTCTCTTTCTTGGAACAAGAAGTGTAGTGGGACCACGTTAATACGGTCACCTACGGCCGTATTAACGGATTGAACGTATTAACGAGTTTTTTTTTTTATAAGAAAAAGTATGGCCATTCGACCGGCTGTGGCCAAACAAAAAGTGACCTTTATAACGGGGTGGCCGTGAAGTGAGATTCCACTGTAGTATAACTCATGTGAATGGCATAAGGCTTAACTAGCAAACATTTTCATATACCTCAATGTCTACTTCATCTGCGGTAATATTATCCAGAACTTGCCATTTAACACTTATTCTATTTTAATTGAGGTGGATAGTAGCAGAATATCTATATCTAAGTAAAAACAAGAATAGGTCAAAAAGATGGACTTATTGCCCCGTGTTACTAGCAACTACTAGCAGATGTGCCAAATGATAGTTTTGTTGTGTTAAAAAATTGACATTTTTTCCTGGTTAATTTTCTTTCTTCTAAGGGAAAACTCACAATTTGCTCAGATTTCACGCTGTTGGTCTAGTTAAGGTCATTCCTCTGTTTTGCATTACGCAGCTCTTCTGCGCATTTTCACAAATTTTATATTTGTGCTAACATTTCTCGCTTATGGCTCAGTTTTGCCTAACGATTCATGTATTCGCTGAATAGAATCGTTTCCATTCATTTGGACACAAATCGAGGCGTGCTTAACCACACTCGCCTCAGGCCCCTCGCAGAAATTACCGTTTTGACGCTAAATTTTGACTATTTTGCCGAATATCTATAAACTGAAATCGGGGACCCCCTTTTTCTTTTTCAATTTTGTACCAAAATAATTTTTCCCAACTGGTGCAAAAAGTTAAACAAAATCTATCGATACAAAGTATAGAATTTGGGTCATTGAAATCCTTCTGATGGGCAATTTTTGGCTATTTTCAACTAGAAACGAGGCCATTTTAACGCTGACTAATCATGTTAATTAATGCCATTAGTTGACAAAACTCCCTAAATGTATAACTTAGTAGACCGAAAGTTAAAAGAAAGTCATAAGAATATAAATCACCCTAGTGTACATCAGTAATAGTTTGTAACTCCAAAACGAAGTCGGTGATCCCCACTTTTTATTCCATTTTCGGAGTCAGCATATACAAAGGAACAACCTGAAAAAGTTTGAAAAAAATCTATCTGCGGATTTTTTTCAGAGGAATGACCTTAATGCGACATAATCCAAGATGATGCCTCCATATTCTAAAAAGAAACGAAAATATCTTGTTGTATTCTGCAAGATTATGTATGGTTTTAGCTATAGAAACTCGAAACAGTTTTTTTTTCAGTTGATTTTAAGCAACCTTTAAAGAACATGAAATGACTGATAAAAACAAGTAAATGAAAAGACAGACAAACCAAATGCTACTAAACGACAAATTAGTTTCCCTTTCTAAATAACCAATTCTTTAACCTCTTTCTGTAAACACAGCCACTGTTGTCCTCACTAACGCCCTCGCGTCGGCCAAGTACCTTCAAAATCTGGTGTTGTTTCTTTAAAAGGGCGCGAATTTCATTGATTCTATAAAAAAAATTACAAGGTTTGGTCATGATGATGAGTGAACATTAATGATAAAGATATAGTGTCAAGATACTCCTAAAGCTCGTTAAAAGAAATAGATAAAAAACACAAGCCCGAGATGATAAGGTATCTAGAATTTAACGTTGTACCAGGTTGTTATATTTAATCGGTTATCAAATTCAAGGATTTTTTTAGAACTTACCAGAATTTGATATATATATTAAAATGCTAGAATGTTTAAACTTGTAGTATTGTATGATATATAAATTAACGTCGCCGTGAGATGATAAGAAAAGCTGACGTTACGAGCGTTAGCCCTTTGTTCGAGATGCTCAGACGAACGGCTAACGTGGTGCTCAGGCGAAAGGCTAACGTGATGCTCAGTTGAAAGGCTAAAGTGATGCTCAGACGAAAGGCTAACTTGATGCTCAGACGAAAGGCTAACGTGATGCTCAGACGAAGGGCTAACGTGATGCTCAGACGAAGGGCTAACGTGATGCTCAGACGAAGGGCTAACGTGATGCTCAGACGAAGGGCTAACGCTCGAAACGTCAGCTTTTTTTATCATCCCACTGCGACGATAATTTATTTATCATACAATACTACAAGTTTATATCCATTCGCCGACGCATTCAATACTGAGTTTTTTTAAAAACAATATATATAAGATGTTTAAAGTGTGAAGTTTAAAACATGAATATTTTCGAGACTAAGTTCATTTTCAGATAAAACACATAGGCGTGCTAAGATAAATGTTATTCCCGTTGGAACATTATAAGGACTTTTTAAAGCAAAAACAAATACCTTTTATCGGACTTTGCCAGAATGTAAAAGAGCTGCCTATATGCTAGGAACATTTTTGACATTTTAAAACATTTTAATTGTTACCATATTTTTTAAATAAACTTAAATACCTTTTACCGGACTTTACCAGAGCTAAGCAGATTGTCAGGAAAAGGGTATGCAGCTGATATCAGGCTCATAATGCTCTTAATTTTTGTAGCTACTGCCTGGTACGGTTGTTAGCTTTCATTGATACTGTGGAGTCCAGCTGATTGGTGTTAAATTTGCTGTCAAAGTGTTTTCAATTCAGGTTGGGTTTTCGAAAATTTACTTAAATTTTTTGGAAATACTTATTTTTCGAGAAATTTGGAAAAAAAGAAAATACAGGTTTTGCTTAATTAAATATGAAAACATGAAAATAGTTCATCAGACTTGTCAATCAGCCAAAGTATTAAAAATTTCGATTTTGCAAACTATCCGGCGATCCTCGATTTTTACAGGCAAAGCCTCTTAAACTTTGCTTTCGATTTTGCAAACTATCCGGCGATCCTCGATTTTTACAGGCAAAGCCTCTTAAACTTTGCTTTCAGAAAAACTCAAGACAATCTTTCAGAAACTTTGATTCAATTGATCGACCAATTTTCAAAAATCAAAGCTTTGGGCCGCGTTCTTCCTCTCGAGCAAATCTTGGGCCGGACAACAGGAAAGGGGGCTTGCTCTGTCGCATGGACACAATTTACTGTGCTCTGGGTAATATAAGCTCCAACTTCGAGTATAAAAATAAAAAGAGTGCTCATTATAAGCTTGCCTGATATCAGTTGCATAACCCTTTCCTGATAATCGGCTTCAGTTTGAAGGCCAATCTGACTACATTACAGCCTACACATTGAGACGTATTTGGCAATGACCTTATTTTGGGGCATACTCCCCCATATAATTTTCCAAATTTATCGAGAACTAAATATTTCCAGAAAGTTTAAGTAATATTTTCGAAATAGTTCATCAGACTTGTCAATCAGCCAAAATATTAAAAATTTCGTGTATTGAAATCTGTCCGGCGATCTTCGATTTTTACAGGCAAATCCTCTTAAGTATTTAACCCAGCCATCCTCATTTATCAAGAACCTCGACTTATTTTCGAGGGTTTCCAAGTCTAGTTATTTTCCCGCTTCAAAAATTCAAGACTGCGGGAGTTCTGGGCCCAGATCCTCAAAACCCGATTATTGCTAACCTAGAGTTAACTACCATGATAACCAAATAGGTTTTAAGTTAATCGGGATTTCGAGAAACCGGGCTCAGTTGATGCTTAGAAATGTTTGTAGCATTCTAACTTACTTCTCTTCCTGCTCGTCTATCTTCTCCTTCATCTGAGCCAGATGGGGCGGCAGCATTCTCTCTGCGTCTTCGCCTCTGTTTGGGTTGCCAAACCCAACGAGTTTCTCGTACACCTGATTATACGCACCAGATTCAAAGTATACAACTATGTCTGTTTAGTAAATAGATTTACGTTGGTTAACCCTTGCACTCCGGAATATTCTCCTTACAATAACATTAGAAAATAAGTTTATCAATGATGAGAATATTATGTTTGATTATCCATCTAAAACATCATAATAATACATCAATAATAATACATAATAATAATAATACATCAATACATCAATCTGTGTACATTATAGTTTTAAGTAAAACGCAGTGAAACCTTTTTTTAAAGCAATGTTTCTTTTGTGCTATAATGATTTAGCCAATCGTAGAACTCCAAAACAAAAGCAATGAAAACATTTTTACTTTCAACGTTCTCCACCTGGAATTTTTCTTCAATTTAAAAACAGCAATGTTCCAACTAGAAAGGTTTGAATGGGTGAATTGGAAAGAAATACAATAGCTGAGTTATGAAGATATGGTCCATTTTTAAAGATTAGCCACTTTTCTGCATTCCACGGCCGTTGATCATGACCTGCCTAACTCTTGCTTGGATCATCTCTCAAACCAAACAAGTAATTGTCTAATAATGTATTTTCTACTTGAAAAATTAGGATCCTGACAACTGTTTCACAATGTTGAGACGGCAAAATGGATTTTGAATCAAGCATACGACTTTTTTTACATTTAGTCTTCTGTCCTCTGATCTTTGCTGATGCTTATTTTGCCTACGCTTAAACCCAAACACACAAAACCCCAGACGCAACAAAGGATTCTTCACTCTTCTATCAGTAAGCTATATGTAACTAGTTTACTACCTTGCTGCTGAAAGTAGGGCTCTGGTTCGGGTACTCTTCAAACCGATCGACCTGCATCCTTCTGAGGATCCACTTCGGCAGCGATTCTTCTATTTCCAGAAGCAAATCGACCTGGGAAAACAAAAATGCATAAGAAAATATGATACATTTGAAAAAAAAAACAGATAAAAAGAAAAAAATGCTAAATGGAATTTCAAACCCATATGTTAGGTATACGTATTTTGGTAGGTTAATAGACAGCAGATAGGTAGGTAGGTAGGTAGATGATATATGTAGGTAGGAAGGTGGGTAGGTAGATAGGTTAAGGTAGGCAAGAAGGTGGGTAGATAGATAGGTATAGGTAGGTAGGTAGATAGGTATAGGTAGGTAAGTAGGTAGATAGGTGTAGGTAGATAGGAAAGTAGGTAGGTAGGTAGATAGGTATAGGTAGGTAGGAAGATAAACAGATCAAGTTTTTATCAAAAAAACAGGGACAAATGAAGTCGACTTATCTATTTTTACTTCAATTTTTCTTCCCGCCCGTCTCCCTATTTACCTTTCCGCCTTCTTACCTACTTTTAAAACATACGTTCCTTGTATTTAAATGGCATTAACATTAAGATTTTACCTGCATCACGTATCGCTGCATGACGGCGTTTTGCTGAATTTTGTCAATGTCACCAACAGCAAGACCAATCTTAAAAGCAAAAATACAACGAATATACAAAGAAACTCTGTTGAGTAATCAGAGAACCTTGGGACCCGTTCGTTTGGGCCTATTCCAACTGTTTCAGATTAAGAATTAAATTTTGAAATGTCTTCCAGATTTTCAGGGCGATAAAATATCTACAAATTTAAAATTCAAAAGAGTTATATCACTGACAAGATGTTTTTTATTCGTAACTTCGCAGGAAAAACAGCTACACGAATCGGACAAAGTTTTTATTCCATATATTTCTATTCTGGAATAGGCCCAAACGAACGTACCCTTAATAAAGTGAGATATTAACCACAAAGGTTTCATTCGAACTTATTTGAAAAGTAGAAAATAGGTCGTTCATTCCAGAAACTCTTAAACCTGGTATTGTTACAAGTGAATAGAAAAATTCAATATTAAACTCACTTGAGCCCACTGCTTCCCCCGTTTTCATATTAAAAATCTTTTCCAGTACCCTAAACACATCTGCATGTCCTCGACAGGTGCGATGTACATAAGTGCAACCCTTGCAGATCCTAAGTTGACTTATAGCACTTGACTGTCAGCATTTAGTATTTAATGTTTTTGTCATTGTTTCTTGAAAAAATATAAATGTTCAGACTATGCTTAGTTCTAAATTTGACAAGTCCTTACCAACATGTTCATCAGTATGATTGGCATTCCCAGGCAGAACAACACAAAGAGAATGTTCATAGAAATCGTGTAGTGCATTGTTCGGTCAATAAATATCGGCTCATAATTCAGTTCTCCAAGTGTCATTATAAAAACCTTCATCATAGATTGGGTGAATGAGTTATATGCGGGCTGTAGAAATGAAACAAATAAACCATCTTATAAAACAATTCCAAGCCTTCAATTACCTCAGAGCAATAACTTAAGTAGTAAACATTATTTTTTCATCAACTGTATTATGTTTTAGCTTCAACCAAAGAAGTTTTTAAGCCATTACCTCAAACTCTAGATTTGGCTGCATCATTTATTTCAATGTCATAGTTATCAAGCAAATAATCAACAGTGAGGGAAATCCAGGAAAGCATATTTCACTTCGATCCTATATATATATACCTGTTCAACTGTTGTTTATTGCTTAGAACTCTTTTAAGACAAAGTTCCGGAGTTTTTCTTAGCAGATATCTTGAACAGCAACAGCTTAAACATAAATTTATGGCAGTACAGTGCAATAAATCTTCTAGCTTTTTGAAATCAGAACGAAGTCATATGCTCTTAGAGGGGAGATGGGGACTTTAGGACATCGGGAACTCCTCCTCTATCCTGAACAAGCTTACCCCTCGCCCCTTCCCTTCCCTTTTAGTACTTACATATTTTTCCATCAAGACGTAAAATGTTGTCGCGAATGCAATGATGAAGAGCAGAAAGAGTATTCCAACCTAATATTTGTGTAATTAATTGTTAGTAATATTAAAAGTTCGATTCATAAGGAGCAAATTCACGATATATAGTTTTATCATTTAGGAAGTACAAAAGCTTTAAATATGAAACTTTTTTTCTGCTTTTAAAGCAAAGACAGAAAGCTTGATTGTTTTTTTGTTCTTCATTGCTATCGTTTTAAAGGAGTTGTTCCACGCTTCAGGGTACTGGGTTCTAATTTGTTGACGGTTTGTTGAAACTTGATTTCGTGTTGGGTGAAAAAGTTTTCAAGTTTAAGCGGAGGAATAACATCGGTCGCCGAGCAAGTGTAGTCTCTTCTTTGGCATCGAAATTGTTATTTTGGCTTCCGTTTTATAAAATTGGACAAGCTACAGACTATCAGTTGCCATTTTTTTAAAGCTTTTTGTTCTGGCTGTTGGTGAATTCATTCGTGGCAGTCATGAGTTGCCAGCCGCTAACGACCATGTCAACTTAAATTCATGGCAGATTTCGAAGCGGCAATGAGCGCCTAAATCAGTCTACATGTCGAGTCAATCTAAGCTTATAAACTCTTCTTATTGGATTCAAGACCGAGAACGCGTTTACTTGAAGATCAAGTAAAATGACATGTCCAGAGTTTATGGAAGAAGTGGAAGATATCCGGGAAGTTTGCCTCTGATTCTAAAATTGCTGCGTACTTTCTCTCTCAAGATAAAGTATCGAGAGTCAAAGGTGAGAAATGTTTTGCCACGAATTTTGCTTCGTATTGGTACTTTTAGTGGTCACTTGCTGCAGCCTAGACTGTTTTTACGGAACGGCGAAATGGTAAAGTTGAAATGAATTGTCAGTCCCGCGTTTTATAAACGAATCAAAGCAATCGCTTTAAATTTTTGTATCTCAAAACAAAACTGAACTGGTCCGGTTTGACGTTGATCTTCACATTCGGACATTCAGCTACTCGCCAAATAACAAAACTTATTGCAATAATGATTTCGACGTGTCAGTTAATTATATTTGAGCAGCTGATGTAACAGTATCAGTAAAGTTGTAAAACAATTGTAAGGCAGCTATAATAAAATTGTCAACTGAAAGCAAGTCTGGAGTTCTGTAACCAAGTGTTATTCGTCATCTTTGTCGATGTTCCATGTGTTTGTTTAGACTGCAAGCAGTCTCTCTATTTTCCTCGGAATCTGTCGAATTTAGAAGTTCAAGTAGCGAATTCTACAAACGAAAACCATTTAAAAATTGTTGATACAAACCGATTATATCATCAGTCAACAGTTTGCAAGGTCGTGACCTGTGAGTGGCGAATGTTTTATTAGCAGCAACTCATGACCGCCAGCTCAATTCACCAACAGCCAGAACACTGAAAAAGGTAAAAACATGACAATTGATTGTCAGTAGCTTGTTCATTTTTATAAAATGGAAGCCAAAACGACGATTTCGATGCCAAAGAAGACTATTACACTTGCTCACCGCTTGTTATTCCTCCGCGTAAACTTAAAAACTTGTCACCCAACACGAAATCAAGTGTCAACAAACTGTCAACAAATTAGAACCCAGTACTCCGAAGCGTAGAACAGCCCCTTTAAAGCTGAAAAAGAGACAATTCATTTTCCCCATCGTTGAAGGCATAACACATCTGATTGACAGTAAAAAGCTAACGCATTTCATAAGTTTATGACACAACTTTAAGTGAGAGTTAGAATAAAGAACGTTAACAATACAAACCTGTAGAAGGGTCTTAAACATTGTAAACAGCATGATGACGTATTTTCCGTGAACCGACAACCTGTGAGTATATTATGTGTAAATTTCCTATTCATCACACACATTGATTGTCTTGATGGATATATGTTCCCGCTATATAACAAAGATTTGTAGACAAGACCGCTAGAGGCTACATTTTTCTTAAGTGCTAGCATGTTGTTTTGTCTAGTTATCAAATGTTAACTCATAGCTCTTGAATGATTACCTGTGGTCGAGAGGAAAGGGAAATTTGATCTAGATTAGATATATTATTTCTGTTTAGCGTCTAAAGGTGAGAAAACCTGCGATGAAATGCATTTTTTCATGCTTCCTTTATCTAAATTTGTTATTGTTGTATTTATACATATTAAATTTTCAAATAAATTGCCTTCATTGTTGTTACAATTGTCATTATTATTGTTATTAATATTGTTGTTATTATTATTGTTATCATTATTATTATTATTATTATTATTTATAATACTATTATAATTATTATTACTATTATTGTTATTATTTTCAAGAGAAACAAAACGAAATGCTGAAGTTAACCTCAGTAAGCAGCTCCAGGACTAACGACGTCAGTGTCAAGGCAAAGACGGCCAAGAAGCGCCAGTATATAAAGCAGCTGCAGTGGTCCGCTTACCTTCTAAAGTACAGCACAAGGTTGAGCCAGCCGAAGAAAAGTGAAAAAGAAACCACCTCGGGTTTGAAATGGTTCTTGCATAGGTTCGGTGGAATAACGTAGATTAAGGCTGTAACATAGATCATCCATTCGAAATAGTTGGTTACCTCAGCAAAGTACTTCACTCTCTTCAATTGAAACAAAACAGAAAACACGTAGTTTACTTATTTGCTAACGTTTGCTTGCAGTTTGTTTCTAAATACTGTATCTCACTGTATTTGATGGTCATTTACTTCCGTGGAAAGGTCGAGGCGTGTTACTAAAGACTTAACTTGGGCAAAAAAATTGTAGCAAAGAAAATTAATTTCTGAGCAGAAAAAGTGACATCATCAGAATCTAACACACAGTTTTTTTTGTATTTAGCGTTTCTTGAGCACTGTCCCTACATTCTCAAACACTATTATACTTCACAATTAGACAAACTTTCTGCATGCAAGTCTTGATTAGTTCTAATTGGTCTTGCAGATGTACTTACCATACGACAGAGTTGTACAAATTCTTTGAACAGGTGAATTGATGCAGATATGATGACGGCCCAACTTGTGAAGTAGACAATCTTGGAGGTGAAAAAACTTTTTGTGTTTGATCATAATAACCATATTTATTCAGTATTAACTTTTTTTTTTCGGGGGTCCTTCCTCATTTATTTTCAATACTTCCTTTTTGGAAACTCAGACAAAACGGGATGTTTCACAAATGAGTGACTGAATGGTAACAGTGCAGGATTGTTGGTGTTTAATGAACCAATCAGGGTGCACAAAAAGTGTTATTAGCCTGTTTGGTTAATACTAATGAGTATTACATCACACCACCTGCTACTATAACAGTAAAAACGCTAATGATGATGATAATGATGAAGATGATGATGAAGATGACGACGATGATGA
>JAOBRD020545925.1:2470-13079 GCA_027575215.2 Hydrozoanthus sils | reverse complement strand
GGAGCTCTTTCAGATTTTTAATTGCATTAGATATGAATGACCAAATTTACTACAAACTTTTAAAGTTACTTAAGAGTAACAGTTTGTACTAATTGAACTAGGTAATAATTTACAATTACAATAATGGTAGCCTGTTATCAACATCCAACTTCTCATTACATAGCACACACAATGTTCAATGAACTACTGAAGATCACAATTCAAACTCTCCCAATTTTGATATTGATAGATAATTGGGACTGAATTTTTTCTCTGAATTTCTTTTACAAATTATGCCATGAAAGACAGTAGTTAAGAGTTCCCAGATCTTCAGATAAACCAGATTGAGACAATTGTCTCAAGAGATATCTTTTCAGGATGAATGTATTATCTGTGTAAGCCTACCTGTAAGCATGCAACTGCCTGATACTCAGCTTTTCCTCTCTGGGATAGGACTTAGCTAGGTCAAGGAAGAATTAGAGGATTTGAAATTTAAGACCTGCTTTTTGGCCGATCCTTAAGCAGACAGCTGAATCAAAAGCTGATCTGATCATGATTGTTCCAACACTAGCTGAACATTTGACACTGATGATACACAGCCCTTAAAAAATACATAGTTGATCAATGCTTGTTTGTATCCAGCTTTCATCAATTGTGACCTTGCTCAGTTCATGCTTTATTAATTAAAACAAGGTTGAAAATCTATAGACTGAATTAGCATTTAATCATGAATTATGAATAGTTTATTTTCTTGAGTTGCCCAATAAACTTTTTCCAAGCATGTTAATTTACATCGGTTATTCAGATCAATTAGTACAGATGCAAAAGTTTCTGAATTTTTGGCCAATTGTAATTTACCATAGACAATCCTCCAAAGGAAATTTTGTGAACTTTTATATTAAGTCTTAAAAAGCCCATTACAAAAAGAAGTTCCCTTCTTTGTTTGCAGAAGTAAATTGAAAAGGATTCTGGCATTTCTTTTCTAGTATTTTCTGGCCCTTTTTGGGATAGTACTAATAGATGGTACTACTACCTTAAGTACTTGTATTAAAATTTGCGCATGACTAGAATTTGCCCA
This sequence comes from Hydrozoanthus sils, assembly GCA_027575215.2. Classification (NCBI taxonomy): domain Eukaryota; kingdom Metazoa; phylum Cnidaria; class Anthozoa; order Zoantharia; family Hydrozoanthidae; genus Hydrozoanthus; species Hydrozoanthus sils. Next base: position 12,022 of record JAOBRD020545925.1, on the reverse strand, counting down.
GTGGTAAGTGTGTGTCAATTTTAGTACTGTGCAAAGTATAATCAGTGGGAATAGGTTTTGGTGTAATATGAGATTATTGTTGCTGTTACTAATAATGTGTTTTGCAAAAGAGAATCTTACAACTCTAACAATATAGGTTTTCAAAGTTCTTGTTAGTGTAATTGAACCTATGCTTGCTGGATAGTTATTATGAATACGCCCACACTAAAAACTACATAATTTTGATGCCATTTTGAGACTGTCTAGTTGCTTTAATGAAGAACTTGTTGATTGATATACTTTAGTAAATGCGTTAATTATAAATAGTTACCAAATTTAAAGCTTTGTGAAAAATTCTCAACAAGGTGTGCAAAATTAAATCATAAGAATCTAAAGCTGAGGAAAAATGACCAAGATGCAAATTTTAGTACAATTAAGTAAGCTAGGTATTTTCGATTGTTAGTTAAGCCCCTTAACTACTTGCTTTAATCGAGTCAATAGAAATTATCTTTTCTTCTCCTTGCAGTTATCATATTATCAAAGTAGCTGCTTTTTGGTTGTGAACATTAAGATAAAACTGTCTTGTTTTGATATTGCATTATTTAAAGTCAAGCTGAATCCCAAAGTACGTATATATGGTGGCCCATATTAGGGATATGGCTGCACCCCAAAACAAAGTGGCCTTGAGTGGTAATTGTTTACCTTTGGAAATGATAAACTAAGTCAGTTGTTGTTTTTACCAAAGTGATAAACAATGTGATGAATGAAATGAAGCTTATCTGCTTTCTTGGGAAAACAAATCCAGAAACAGTTGCAACTGTTCATGTGCACACAGCTACAGACACATGCAGACATAGTAATAATATGTATTACACATTGAAAATAATAATATATGTGCAGGCAGCTAATTCTTGTGCTCAGGTTACCAAATTTTTGCCTCTGGTAGACAGCTTAGCTGTAAGCCATTAAAAAAAAGTTAATTTCGAGCCCTTGTGTGCATGATTACCAACATGAAGAAAGTGAACATTAATGGTGTGAATGAACTTTGTTTTTACCGAAATGTTGGGAATCTTGTGCAGTGTTTCTTAAATTCAGTCTTGTAGTGTCTAATGGAAAAGGAGATCATGTTGAAAGAATAATCAGTGTTTGCAAAAATTTATTCTGAAAGTGCAGTTATAGGTTTCCCCTTCACATGGAGTTTCAGTACATTTAGTTCTTTTATCTGTTTAATGTTTTTATTGTTTAAACTAAAGTAGAACAAAGTTAAACTAAAAAACATAGAACAACACCTTAAGCAGTTACTGTGAACTATGCACTTTTTTCCCAATCATTAGGTTTGAGTGAATTGGTTCAGTGGTGTTGATAAGATAATTGTAAGATAATTATAAGTGTAGTATGCAAAAGCTTTAAATTTAAGTCAATTTGGTTAAGTGACAAGTTAAGTGACAAATCATTCTGTGGTTATAGAAGTTAAAAAAGGGACTAAGAAACTACATAAATTTTGATATTGCAGATACACCGACAACCAGAGGGCTCAAGATGCTATTAACCTGACTCTGTTCCATTGGGGAATTCATGGATGGATTGTCTATGTTTTGGTTGGGCTGTTGTTGGGGGTCATAGCATATCGGAATGACCTACCGATGACCATGAGATCCTGTTTCTACCCACTCTTGGGAGATCGAGTGTTTGGCTTATTAGGGGACTTGATTGATACATTGTCAGTAGTATGTACAATGTTTGGGGTCTGTACTAGTCTCGGCATTGGGGTGATCCAGCTAAATGGAGGTTTAAGGCGTCTTAACTCTGATATTGAGGACAGTGTTAAAAACCAGATCATTATAATTTGGGCAGTTACAGCTCTTGCAACCTTATCTGTTGTTAGTGGCCTTAAGGTTGGGGTGCGACGGTTAAGTGAAATCTGCTTTTCAGTTGGAATGTTTTTGATGTTGGTTGTATTTTTCTATGACGATACATGGTTTTTACTAAACCTGTTTGTCCAGAGCTGTGGTTATTATTTACAGTGGATTGTGCAGTTGGGATTCCACACAGATGCTTTTGCTCAGCTTGAAAATGCCCCAGATGGTAAAGAGGCCCCAAAGTGGATGGATGAATGGACTATTTTCTACTGGGGATGGTGGATTGCTTGGTCACCATTTGTAGGCATGTTTATTGCAAGGATCTCAAAAGGTCGAACAATCAGAGAGTTTATAACCTACACGCTCACCATTCCAGTAATTTATTCCTTCATGTGGTTTTGTATTTTTGGTGGTGCAGGCCTTCGAATGGAGCGAGAAGCCACCTTAAAGGGAATTACATGCAACTCAACTCTTGGTGGAGCGCTGTCCCAAAATTCTGACAATGGGTTGTTTAGGTTGTCTTGTCGAGCAAAGAATGACATGTGGTTTGATGTTGTAAATCAGTATGGTGGTATAGGAACCTTCATGTCAGGTGTTTCACTTGTGGCCATTATACTCTATTTTGTAACAAGTGCTGACAGTGGTTCACTTATCATAGATTGTCTTGCTTCAAATGGTGATCCAGATCCACCAGTAATTCAAAGGGTCTTTTGGGCAGCCACAGAGGGAGCTGCAGCTACAGCCCTCCTTAAAGTTGGAGGTAAAGGAGCACTAATTGCCTTGCAGACAGTGTCCATTTGTGCTGGTTTGTTTTATACCATCATTCTAAACTTCATGTGTGTAGCTCTCTGGCGGTCTCTAAAAACAAGCTCTGGAGAACTAGATCCTAATAGGCCACAATTTACAACAAGCCTGCTTGATCCACTTTATGAGCCGACTATGAAGAGGTTTTTCAAGATTTTGTTGGCAGTAGTTGCCCCATGGTTGCCACTCAGCAAAGCAGCAAGCAAAGTTTACGATTCCAAACGCTGGCCTTACATGATTGTACTTGCCATACCATTCTATGGCTGCATTGTTTTGCAGGCCCTGCAAGTGTTTGAACCTGGACTGGCCTACATTGGCTGGGCCATCCTGTTTGGATTCTTCAGCTACAGCACAGGAATACGAGCAAATATGCGTGAAAAATACATGATAGATGGCAACATGGTTGAAGATTTCTTTGTTGTGATGTTACTGTACCCTCTGTCTGCAGTACAGATGGAACACCATGCTCAACTGTCACAGTTGCTGGAAAAAGATCTAGAGGTTGGCCTTAGTGGTATGAATGGTGGTGAGGATGAAGGCCAGGTCAAAGTGGTAGAGCATCCACACAAAAGCAAGAATGGTACAGAATCTCACAAGAGGGTTGTTTCAGCAGAAGTATATGAAAATTCTGCATTGTAGTTTTAAAAGAACCATCTGACATTTAGTGTTGACCGGTTGAGATTGTAGGATCAACTTACCTGATGCTCAACTTAGTTAAATTAGTTACAATTAGTTCCTTTTTATAACTCGGCAGTGTAAACTGACAGTAGATCAGAGTGACTGATCAGTAACTAACAAAGCAGAAAAAAATATTTCAGGGTTACATTAGGTTGTCCATATACAGCAAGGCATACAGTAACTTAAGAAATCTTAGTTGAATGTTTATTATTAACTTGTTTGATTAATCATTAAGGTTCTCCATATACAGTAACTTCAGAAATCTTAGTTGAACATTTACTATTAACTTGTTTGGTTAATCATTAAGTTGAAACTAAAACTTAGTTGTTCATTGTTAATCTTTTAAAATCTTCCATATCAGTACTGTCAGCATTTCATTGTTAGTCTAACAGTTTGTATCGGTCATGTCAAAATGACTTCATGAGATGGTTGTTTAGAGTAGAGACTGTTACAGTAGCTGCTGTAGATTAATTGTGTATGTTACATACATGCATTTATCCAATATTTTCTAATGGAAGAAAATGAAGGCGTGTTTAAAGGCTGATAATGTTTAAGTGAAGTGAAGGTCTGTAACTCAACTGTTATCTTTGTTGATAGGTCTAGTGTAATTACTATTTTTTGCTTTGGTGCCCTTTGGGCCTTTCAGGTGACATATTTTTTTTCTACGACAACCAAATGAAATGTCAAAGAGTTTGCCAAACTAGCTAGGCCAGTTTGTTGGGTTAGCTCTCAGTAGCTTCATCATTCTTAAGTTATAGTTGTTTTACCAATGTTATACTTACCTACAACAACCCTGTTAATTAACTTATCAGATATACTGTCAGAAAAAGTGAAGCCGATTTTCCACAGGTGGCTTTTTGAAAACTCATTAGCTAACTAGTTTCCTACAGCATTGATCCAAGCCCGTAAACTAGATAACTGAAAACAAACTATAGGGAATTAAATGTGCAAACGTTTTCCTGAAATGGTTTTGTTTGCTATAATATTTATTAGTATGATTATAACTATGTTTGAGTAAAGCATTTCCATAAAAATGTTTTTGCATTACTGTTTAGTGACATGGTTAGTTATTAAGAATATCAAGTAGTTAAAACTTATAAATATAAACCAAACAGATGAATAGCACTTTCCGCGCGTGCTGATTGGTTCACTTATTTGACTAATAAAGGAATGTAGCCTGCACTCTTCACTGTTGGTACTCATCCATGAAAGGAGAAAAAAATCATCTCGCTTTTCCTCTATTGCCGAAGATGGTAAAATTTCCGTACTCACCCATACTTAATTATGCATACAGCAATGGCCGCCAAACTTCACATTTTCATGCAGTTTTTGGTCGCCAAACAACCCGTTTTCATTTCGGGAATTAAAAGTTATAATTTTTACCACCAACCCTCGCCATTACTCCCAACCCTAACAGTGATTTCGAGAACTTTTGGTTGCCTCCGATTTTAAGGTCTGAAGATCAATAGCTTCGTATGCATAAAGAAGTATGGGTAAGAACGGAAATTTAGTCCAATTATCCCCGTCGATGTCGGTGACTAATGAAAGGTATTTACCTCCACCAAAACAAGGTGTCAATATGGTGCACGGTTCCCACTTTCAGAGCACCGGCTGGAGAATGCATTGGCTACTAGTGTAACAAAAAAAAGCAAAAGTATCATGAAATTGTTGAAACCTTAAAGTAATGCTTGTGTCTTGTTCGCGAACTGAGCGATCTTATTCGATTTGATCATTACGTCATCCTGCAGCCATAGCATGGGTATGAGGTTGCTGCAGCCCGTGGTTCGGGTGATAAAGCACAGGCGGCCCAGGCCATAACATGATCATGATTCATTAAATATGTAACGGTCGGTTAACTCGGTATAGTAACACGAAAGTGGAAAGCTAATTACGAAATAATAAAATTGAAAAGAAAAGGAAAACATCTTAGCCTAATTAATGTCTATGTTATTGATCTGGGCCGTCTACTTCTCTCCTGTGTGTTACCTTTGAAACATCTCAAATTCAGCATTCTTAAACGGCACCAGATCGACAAAACAAACGAATAAAGGAGACTAAGCCGCCTGTTGGTAAAGAAGTACAACAATGGGTTATGCGGAGTGTACTTTGCAGACTGACCTCTGTGCAGCTTACTCTCGGGTGCCAAATAAACAAAGAAATAAAATGCAGGCAACCGTTTACGAAACTTCTGCTATCGTCGGATCAGCAGATGATCAATATGGCTTGGACAAATTGAAATGTTAGAATTAAATAACAAGGAAATATATTTTTGTACAATATTTCGACTGGCCATACTAGTTTTCATCAGGTACAGTTGAGAACCGTATGAAGACTGGTATGATAAAATTAGAAAGTTTTTGAACGACATTTTAAAACGAAAATTGAAACGTCTTCCAAAAAAACTCCGGAAATCCATGACCACGATTTTTTACAAAACGTTAAAGTACAATGAACTAAAATAAAAATTTTAAATTTTCTTGGTGTACTTCGATAAATGTCACTAATGAATACATTTCCCCCCTTAATTTTTGTTCTAAAAAATTCAAACATTTGTCGGTTCACCTTTTGCTGTTCATTTACGCAAAATATACATTCATTTACGCCAACCGTTGAAACTATATGGCGAATAAACGTTCATTAGCACTTCCATGAACTTCAATTACGCGAACAAATATTCAGCAACCCTATTTGCATTTTACCAACATTCAATAGCATCAACGGACGAACAATTGGGACAATCAAAGGTAACAAGTTTACTTTCAATCTCGCGAAAGAAAGATCAATAACACCGATCGAAAATCAATTGCATAGTTTGACAATCAATGGCGTTAGAGACATACATTAGTGCAATTTGCATAGAGACGCATAATCAATTGCACGTTTATACAGTCGTTTACACGTCCTATTACGGCGCGTCTTTATTTTACACTGCATACCAAGCTCAGCGCAACACGAGGGGACTTAGCGCCAACCCGCTAGCCATCCAGGGAAAGCTTTTGCCTTTAAATTGGTATTATTTAGGGTAATTTTAAAACCGAGAGGTATTTTTTAGGATGGAAAATTTTTATCACTTGGTATTTCTTAGGGTATTTTAGGCACTCTTCGGTCATTCCTACATTTCATTGATGCAAGTGACGACCGTGAAACACGTGTGGCCTGTGCGATGCAGGTTATGTTGGTTCCACATGCAAGTCTTCAACACAGCGTTAAATGTTTCTTTTTTCAAATCTGTCTTAAAGGCGCTATCATTTGCATGCATGGTCTCTCCAATATGTTAATTGTTACACTTGGAGCAGCAAATCATGTAAATTAAATTTTTATTTTAAACGTCGAACTTTACATGTGCCGAATCTAATAACTGTTTGAGTCGACCAAAGCAGTTAAGAGCGGTCAGGATAGAAAAAATCCTGATTTCGACTCGAGTTGTGATACTTTTGTCAAATTCACATAAAAGAAAACGAATTGCAGAATACTTAGAACTCTGATGTCCCGAAACATTGAAGAAACTGCAAGAATATCAAATAAAATCAAGTACTTGTCGTTAACCCGTCATTTATTATCATCTATTGTTTCCTGAGCAAACAAAAAAAGTTTTTTGAGAACAGAAACACAAAAGTTGCGATCAAATTTACCGGAAAATTTTGACAGATATTGCTGTGTTTATTAGAACACCATAAAGTGCATTTCAGAGCCTCTCAGGATTCAAAAATTTCTTGGAGGGGCGGTGGGGAGGGATCAGGAGGGACAGGAGGTTGCGTTTGTTGCCGGAAGGGCGTTAAACACAAATTTGTCTGCTTGTTGAAGGAGAAAGTCGTTTGGTTACTTCTTAATAATACACACAAGAATGATTGCAGAGCAAGTATAGAAAGAACGAGTTCTAATCAGTATAAAAGGAACCAACATCGAAATATTAACAAGAGTAATCGTAGTCGAGGTTGAATTCATAATCATAGTCGTCATCGCAAACGTAGTCACAGTCGTAATCGTATTTGTAAGTAATCTTAGTCGAAGTAGTCGCAGTGTTCGTAGTCGTCGCAGTCGTAGTGGTCGTAGTTCTCATATAGTAGTAGTCGTAGTCGCCGCATTCGTAGTAGTCAGTCGTAATTTTAGTCGTAATCGTAGCCGTCGTAGTAGTCGCAGTCGTAGCCGTCGTAGTAGTCGCAGTCGTAGTACTCGTCGTCGTAGTCGTAATCAAAGCCGTAGTCGAAGTTGTAATAGTAGTCAGTCGTGGTTGAACTTGTAGTCGCAATGTAGTCCTAGTCGTAGAGTAAATTGCCCTAGCTGAAGTTATAAAATATTACCAGATTACAAAAGGTATATGATTGCCACCGACATGCAACTCATCCCTATCGAAAAAACAAACCAGCTGTCACAGGGCACACCACCCTTGCTACAAACGCGGCTAAAACGCGATATGCATATGTTTCGGAGTAATCAAGTTCAAAAATGATTTCAGGGTTGTCAAAAAGTGCCGATTATGTTAGCAATACTACTTTTTTAGAAATCAGCAAATTTTATGCTCGTTTCCCCAAATCATGTCAAAAACTGTGCCAGCAGAATCTGTTCGAGCCTAGTTCAGGGTCTTGCTCCGCTGGGGAAAAATCTGTAATAAGTGACACTTTAAAAAGTAGTAAACATCTGTAATAAGTGTAATAAAAATCTGTTATAAGTGACACTTTAAAAAGTGCATTTTCAATTCTGTAAGCATACAACGTGGCTTAACGAGGTTCAACGTGGCCTAACGTGGTTTAACGTCGTATAACGGGCTCCAACGCGGTCTAACGGGTTCAGCATGGTCTGACAAGGCCTAACTTAATGGGGTTCGACGTAACGGGGTTCAACGTGGGCTGATGGGGTCTGACGTAGTCTAACGGAGTTCAACGTTGCCTGATGGGGTCTGACGTAGTCTAACGTTGTTCAACGTAGCCTGATGGGGTCCGACGTCGTCTAACGGGGTTCAACGTGGCCTGATGGGGTCTGACGTGGTCTAACGGGGTTCGACGTGGCCTGATGGGGTTCAACGTGGTTTAACGGGGCGTAACGTGGCCTAACGGTGTTCAACGTGGCCTAAAGGGGTAGCGGTACGGGTTTATATCACATATTAGGTACATTATCATATACCATAAACGAAGTACCTACCTGTGATTTTCGAAAGCCGCTGGCTGTATGTTGCGGGCGATTGTATAAGTGGCTTCCAGTCTCCCACTTCTTTACGTTCACGTGCGGCATCTAAACGTAAACTGACTTTATTTTCATCAAGTGAAATGCTCCAAAACAATTCTGTTTTAAAAGCTGATAAGACAAATATTGCAGTATGACCAAGAAGAAGTTGAGATCAGCAAGCAAAGAGCTTCAAAAGAAGAAACAGAATTCCCAGAGACCCGAGCTTTGCAATCCGTTTGAAGTTCACTTAAACAAAAGCAAACATGACATTATTGGACGAAAACACAAGCATGAAAGGGGTTTGCCAGGCCATTCAAGATCAAGAGCTGTAAAACAGGTAAAATAGTCTTTTTTAACGACTTTGACTAGAAATGCGCACACGTATACATTTAATCGACGTTTCTTGATTCAGATAAAAGAGTTAAGAAATGATGCATAAAGAAGCGGATTCAGGCTAAATGTGGAGTGAAGGTTTCATTTTACGAATACAGCATCAGGCAGTCAATTTATTCTCGTCCTCAGTGACACTTGCTTTACAATGCCCAGTATGAAGGGCTCTAGCCTGCAAGCAGACGGTTCTGGCAAAGGCTAGAGCCCTTAATACTGAGCATTGCAAAGCAAGTGTAACTGAGAACGAGAATAAATCGACTACCTGATGCTGTACTCGAAAAGTGAAACCTTCAGGTTTCACTCAACATTTAGCCTGAATCTGCTAGACAGATTAAGCATCAGTGACGCTGTACACTATAACTGCTATGACTTTCACTTGTACTTTGCAACGCCATAGGAATTCCAGTATTTGTAATCACTCTCATCAGTGTTGGCAATGGTGTTAGAAACAATCTAACTTTACATGCAATAATTTTTCTTGTTTAAATGTAGAAGTTGAGGCTTTCTAACCAAGTATTAAACAGATCTGAATGTTTGTTAAAACTGTGTTATTACTAGTTAGAGAGTAATGGTAGAGCTACCCATTATCTTGCAAATTTAGTTCTGGAATACAGTAAATGGTCAGTCATTACAACCAGATGTATCTTTACTAGAATAATTATTAGATTATATATTGCTG
>JAOBRD020545815.1:0-16620 GCA_027575215.2 Hydrozoanthus sils | reverse complement strand
AGAACAGAGTCCTGGGATAAAGCCATTATTAACTAGTGATTGTTGCAGTTCTAACTAGTTGCTTGATCAATACAATGGGAAGACTTTTTAGGTAGACTGCAGATGTTTTTAGTAAATTTGGATTGTTGACATTTGCTTCTTGTCAAATCAAGAAGTGCCTCATAATTATTATTCAATGTGAAATATCTCTTTCTCTGCCTCAGTGTAACCAATCATTAGTGATTTTATGACTCACTATTATACCGACATATATTCAAGACACTATTATACACTAGTATGCAATTCTTGGTGTCTACTAAAACACTACTCCTAAACTACTTTTCCTTATTCAATCTAGGTCAAGTTGTGGTTGAGCACTGGACTGTTTAAAGTCCAGTTGTTAGAGCCTGTCTAACAAGCAGTACATATCAAACTTAAGGCATTCAAAATTATTAAATAAATATATAAATTATAATGGTAACATGAATCCATAATAATGAAATTTTGTTAAAATGTTCCAAAACACACCTAGATTATCACAAAGGGTATAAAGGAGTGAAAACGATTTTGTTGAATGAGTTTTAAGGGCATCGGACTTCGGAGCAGGAAAATTGGCGTTATTGCTTGAGTACGGACTCAATACATGACAAACTCAGTCAAGTGACATGCTTTTAGAAATGTTGCAGTCTTTTACGATCAACAATCTTTATTACCGCAAATAACAAAATCCCTAACAATGAACTGAACAGAGAAAAATACTAGCTAACAGAAAATAACTAAAATTGGCGATATCTACAGCTACATAGCTTTTACAATTTACTCCTTGGCGGTTCGGTGTGCACAGGAGCATGGAGACCAAAACATTTCTCCCTCTCTAATGTCAGCTAATGTTGAGACGCAGGCAGTGACATACGAACACGACTAAACACGGAGCAATCTATGCTTTAAAGTTAGAGCGAAGGGCTTGTTAGTAATGTGCAACAGTCTGTATTAAACGTAAAACTCAAATTAAATGCTGCACTCACCAAAATAATTTATACCCTTCTTTCCCTTGATCTGAACGATTTGTTATCTTCCCATCAAGCACTGCAGCTCGTCCAGTGTCCTGGGTACGAGAGTTTTTTTCTTCCGAATAAAAAAGGGAAAAAAAACTTTCCGTACGAAACGAGCAAACGAAGCTAAGAAGATATTTATTATATGGCTTTCAACTGAAGACGCAGCAAAAGTAAGGGCCTGTTTACATGGAGGTAGGGAATCCGGGTGGCTGGGATACCCCGGTTCAGTGGGGTTCCCAGCAACTGCTTAATTATATTCTCTCTTATTTGCCAGGTTGGTTTTACATACACGTGGGGTACCCCACTCAGGCGGGCAACCCGTCTCCTAGGAACGGAGTGGAGTTGATTTTTTTCATGTGAACACTCTAACCCGGGATGCTGGGGTGAGGTTCATTGGGCATTTGTCAAAAAACAAGTGGGGAAGCAAAATGACGTCCAGTCGATACAGAACTGGTGAACTTTTTCGAAAAAAGCGAATGGAAAATTTACTTATACGAGCAAAATAGTGAGCAAATTGAAGATGTCAGCAGCTTTGGACCATCTTTCCCCAATCAAGCCTAGGTTTTAGTAAATACAAAAGAAAACTGTGTGTAGCAGCAGTATTTGAGTATAAATTCACTTTATTGGTGACCGGTTTCGGTAGAATACCCTTCTCAAGCCTCAGTGAGAATATTTTCTTAGTTGGCCCAAAACTAAACTAGACATTCTAGAATTCTAACTTCCGATAGTAAATTTAGCGGATGTACGTTATTCCGTGATTTACTTGTTCCTTTGTATTTCATTACTACTTTTAGGCAAGAATTTTGCCTATATATAGTCTGAAATATCTTAAAAAACAATATTTTCTGAGTTAAGCAAAGAACATGATTTCTGTTCACCACTGCTTTTGTGCTTACTTATCGACCATGCAATAACTTCAAATACACTCCACTACAAGTCCTCGGGGTCGTCAAACCAAAATGAAAGCAACATTTTATCGACCCCGGCTAGCTTGAGTACCCCAGTTGCCCGGGGAATTCTACGGTTAGCATTAGAACCACCTCAGTCGAAAGACTGAGTTTTAGTTCTGTATAGATTAAAATTATTTTCTAATTTATGAGCAGTACAACCAGACCGCTGAGTTGTATTTTAAAACTTCTTTTCACTTTTATTCTCCGACACGTTTCGTCTCTATGTAGGTTTCATCAGGGAGTATAAATGAAAAAATTATGACAAAGTGCAGCATAAATAGCCATATCCACGTTTGTAGGTGGATGTGTCTAATTTAATTAAAAGTGGCTTCACTTTTATGATATGCTGCGAAAGGCGTAAAAGGGAAGGCCAACTACGTTATTAGAAATATAAAGTTTGTTTTGTTTTGGGGCTGCATGGCTAGCGCTGGTCAACCTAAGCTTTGACAAAATAATGGTATGCCTTTGGATTAACTGCAGAATAGCGACGAGGTGGTTCTGGTAGATGTCAGTTGCAGCATCCGCCAGAATCAGCTCTCCTACACGCAGTACCCGCAAAACAAGAATCGTTGTGGTTGAAACATAAAATTGACAATTTCTTCTGATGACCAATTTACCGGATACTTTTAAGTTCTTGAATTTATGGCATACATTAATATATTACTAGAGAAAACCCAATGAAGCCGATAAACATTTCTATAGCCTTCAAATTAGCTGCAAAATAGCGACGAGGTGGTTTTGGTGGATGTCAGCTGCAGCATCTACCAGAACCAACTTCACCAACCAAGAAGAGGACTTATGTGGTTGTAACAAATTACAAAGGACTGCAAATTTCCTCTGATGACCAATTTATCTGATACTTTTACCCTGTTGAATTTGTGGCCGATTGTTTTATTACAGAGGTGCCAACTCTCCTGACTTTAGCGGGACTTACGCATTTTTGCTTGATCCCCCCGCTCTCCCACATTTTACAGAATGTTCGTTTGTTCCTGATTCTTGAAGAGCAATGCAACATAAACTAACTCAAATAGTGTTCTTATTCATTTACTTTCGCATATTAAGCTTCCATACGGCCTCGCGCTTATTTTAGATAAATTAATACTACGTGCATGATATGGGTTGAAAAGTTTAAATGGTTTAAATTGCAGAATACCCCGCTACTCCAAGCCTTAACTGTAGCCACTGGCTACGGCTACGCAGTCGTTTTACACCGCGTAGCCACGTCATAACACTGCTTCGTTCATCTTTAAGACAGGAAACCCACGACTTGAATATCCACCGCGTAGCCGCGTAGCCACTTCATAACACTGCTTCGTTCTACTTTAAGACAGGAAACCCAAGACTTGGTTTTCCACCGCGTAGCCACTTCATAATACTGCTTCGTTCTTCTTTAAGACAGGAAACCCAAGACTTGCCGAATGTCCATGGCGTAGCCACTTCATAATACTGCTTCGTTCTTCTTTAAGACAGGAAACCCAAGACTTGCCGAATATCCATGGCGTAGCCACTTCATAATATTGCTTTGTTCTTCTTGAAGACAAGAAACCCAAGACTTGATTTTCCACCGCGTAGCCACTTCATAATACTGCTTCGTTCTTCTTTAAGACAGGAAACCCAAGACTTGCCGAATGTCCATGGCGTAGCCACTTCATAATATTGCTTTGTTCTTCTTGAAGACAAGAAACCCAAGACTTGAATTTCCACCGCGTAGCCACTTCATAATACTGCTTCGTTCTAGCCGCGTAGCCACTACACAGAGATACTTCGTTCTATTATAAGACACACGTAGATCGATAGTTTATTTTTCACCACGTAGCTGTAGCCACGGTCAATAAAAAGGTCTGTTTGCAATGTGCAAATAAGCCACATAGGAGACATGATGCGAGGCAATGTGTCAAAAAAAGCTCCCGCACTTTTAAGTTCGAAGGTTGGCATTTCTTTTACTGTCGCAATTTGTAATAGCGTCGCAATTTGTAATACCTGTCGCAATTTGTAATAGCGTTCCTGTCGCAATTTGTAATAGCACCTTGTTGCAATTTGTAATAACTTTCTCCAAGTGTATTCTTGGCATGTTAAGAGTCTTTCTGATCTATTTTACAAATTTTACCCAACAAAAATAACCCTTTCTCAAATTTGAGATATGCATGTATTCAAGCGGTGTGTAAGTATTTATTTTCTGGCGTCAAACAGACCAAAAGGACAGAATTGAATTATATGACTGAGAGCTTCAAGCTGTTGCCATTGTTATGTTATGTTATATATTTCGACAAACGCTTTAAGGCATAAGCTGATCTTCATGTTATCTTTTTCTTTTTATTTCTTTAACCTGAAGATTAGCGAAAACGTTTGTTTTTGCTAAATTTGTGAGGTTTTACCTTTTACAAATAACTTTAATTTTAAAACCTTGCGAGTTATGCATGTTTAAGCAAATAAAACCTATAGTTTAATGTCTGAGAGTAATATTTTTTTATAAAAAATTACTTTTTTCGAATTTTGTAGTTTTTCACTATTCAGTTAAGCATATATGGTTCCGTGTCTGTTTCAGGTCGGGAAGAACTCCAGCATTTGCAACTGACTGCAACTTTCTTTTATCTAATCAAGACAATGATTTATTCAGTTTTTAGTACCATAATTTTAAAGTATTTACAAAAGGAAAAATTTTAGAAATAAACGTCCTTTAGGTACAGTCTGACTATAATAACTAAAAAGCGAAACAAGACAGTCAAACTTGATTTTTAGTGAAATATTTACATGTGGTCATTGAAGAAGATAATTTTTATACTAATGATAGATAGACAACACAAATATCAGATAATATAGAATGGAATAGAAGTGTCTAAAAATGAAACTAAAAAGTGATCATCATATATGAAGTTATTGATTATCTAATGGTATGTTTTTGTAGTTTATCTATAATTGATTTTTTCATTGACTTTTTAAACTGCGATATGCTGGAGGCTTTTTTTATATCTTGACCAACTGCATTCCAAGCTTTAGCTCCAGCAAATCTTATGTTGAATTTGCTATAATTACTGAGTTCTAACACTTGGCAGACAAAGAAGACTTTGAAGCGAATCTGGTGCTGTAGTTATGCCTTTCATTGGCTAAGACATAAAGATTACTACAACATTGAGGTAAGAGATTTTTATGGTAGCTATACATGAAGATGGTGTTGTGGTAGTAAACAAGTTCTTATAGTTTGATAATTTCAAGATTGATGAAAAGCTGGTTGGTGTGATCTCTATATTCTGAGAATGTTATCAGCCGAACAATTTTTTTTGGAGGATAAATAATAATCACATGCATGTAGGAAATTCACAATTTTAGCACTCACATACATAAGCAGAATTTATGTATACATCACAGAGTCGGTTAAAGTAGTTGTAAATAATAGTCTTCGACGAAGTAGTAAGCAAAATTAGAAATTCTCAGAAAGTCGCGAGTTCACCAGCTTTTGTTTTGGCTTGTATAAATTTATGAAGAACTTTATGGCTTTACAACCTTCCGGGAAAACGAAATAAGTATAAAGTATCGCGAAATTTACTTAGTCACAAGTACTTTGACGTCATTATGCTGCATGTATGCATAATTCACGTTTGAAAATGGACGGTCATCTAAAGCTTCCGAAATACGACAGCTCTCATTATTACAAATTGCAACGAGGTTCTATTACAAATTGCGACAGGTGCGCTATTACAAATTGCGACAACCATTATTACAAATTGCGACAGGTATTACAAATTGCGATAGATATTACAAATTGCGACAGTACATCTCTGTTATTACTTGAGTTGAGAACTAATGTAGCCGCTAAATATTACGCATCACGCACTTGTTTTAACATTTGAATATACACATATAAACAGGCATACAAACTCAAAATGTGTTTTATTAAGCAAAGATCTAGAAATACACATGGGCAATATAGCACACTAAAATTCGTCCTTTCGTTTCCAAATAAAGCAAAGAGCAACCATACTTTTTCATAACATCAAAACATTTTGAGTTCCCGCTTTTAAAAATGTAACTTCTACGGTATAGTCTGTGCATAGCCGCTGATAGCCGTTAAATTGGCCGAGCGGAGACTGGCGTCTGCTATCATGGCCATTTCTAATTTAAGAAGAGCTAAAACTCAGTCTTTCGACCGAGATGGTTCTTCTCAGGTGCGACGACGACGTTTGGTCGCGCGAGTGTGCCTCAAATTTCCCCCCTTTTTTAGTTTAGCAGTGTTGAGCACCGCCGAATTTTTTCGAAATGGCAAGTTTTAAAGAAATGAGGAATTGTATTGCATATGCTAACACAAAAGGTTGAAACATGCTGATGCATGCCTTTTTTTAGTCCCGGCTGGCAAAAAGGATTCCCTTAAATAAATTGCTGGCTGGCAAAAATTTGCAGCTCGTACTGTCAAATTTGCGTGGCGATTGGCTGGGAAAAAGGAACAGATAAATTTTTGCTAGTTGTTTTCTTTTTGGTCTGCAGAAGGTTGGCAGTATCCAAAACAACCAAATTTCGTCACTTTCGGGTGTTTTGGGAGGGAAAGCTCGTCGGGTGCCCTTGAAAGGTTTCCCAAGTGACAATTAGATGCACACAAGTCCAAGAATCTAGAGTTAACTTACTGAAACTATAAAAAGTTTGATCTGGAAGATAAAACAAATGATGAATGCAAAGATTAATTTCGTTTCCTCAAAGTTCTTATTCATAAATGGCGGCGATCTTAATAGTTTTTTTTGTCTACATTCAAACTAGCCCTACTGGCTGTATTTTGGGTAACAAATTCTTTTAAAAGTTTTAATTTAAACTAGTAGGACTGAATCAGGAGACATATAGAATGTTAGAATCGCCGCCATTTATGCCGGAGCAAGACCTATTGCCCCTTGTCTCCCGTGGCTCCTTTGGTTAAAAAGGTTAAAAATCTAACCAATTTTCTTTCCTTTTTTGATTTTTTTCTATGGCTTAAAATTCTCGACTGAGTTATTTTAGCCTCCGCGTTATAGTAAATTGATGAAGTCGGCTAACAACGCCATTCAATCGTTGATTCACGAAAAGTTGCTAAGAAAGCTATGGAATCTTTACAACTTCGAACTTCTGTAGAGTTTTAATATACAAAAAAAAACCAGACTGATTTCAAACTAAAATTGACTGAGCTCGAAAAAGAACTCTAACTCGGTGCAAAGTAACCTCAGGTTCAAACAGTTATTGAAAAAGTTTTAGCTGTTGCCGGATTAGTTTTAACATGAGTCGCGAGTTAACGTACAATTGTGTACAAAGGCAGAAGATAAATTTTCGAATTATCATCAGCCCAAGTTGACTCAGCTAGTACCTGAGGCGGTTTTTGCAGCAAATTGTACATATTCTCGATGAGCAAATAAGATATAAGTATCTTTGTGTATCAGGCTGTTACACACCCGCAGTGTATAAATATCAACTCCAAAAGAACGACAGATAAAACTTTTATGAGGCACTAATTGTATATTATGAAGCTTCTTTATTTCGGTCTTGGTGTAATCACTCAAATAAAAACTTATCTTCGTTTCTCTTTCAGATAAAATCATTAAGTCACCACTCTCATTACACAATGAGAAACCTACTAATGTTTCATAATTTCTTACACTGTATGTAATTTGATACAGCAGTTTCTAAGATCTGTAGCAAGACGAAGTCGACGAAGTTGCTCTTTGCAAAACTTCTGAGCTTTATTTTTGTCTTCGTTCGGCTTATTGATTATTTGAGTTTTAAAAGATTTCATTTCTTAAGCTTAAGAATTATCTATTTACAAAAGACCGGAACTTGGGGCTTTAATTCAATGTAGGAACCCTTTCATTTCATTCCTGTTCCTACTCAATTAATTTTACGACACTAAATTTTGAGTGGCCATTAAACAATGAATACAGAAAGAGTTTCTTTTGAATTCTGTTTGCAGGCACGCCACTCCCCGGGGTAAGAAGATTTCCATTTACAGAAACACGCAGAAGCAAATTTAGTTTGAACGTTTCCAAAAACACAATTTCGAAAATTTGTTTGAAAGTGTTTTATTTTAACAAAACTGTACTGTACAACAAAAGGAACGTACTAAATCAGGAGTAAAAAGCTTGGCACCAACTCGTACACTTCTTACTTACAAGTTATTGGTTTTTTAAGTCATTTAATGAACAAAATCTGATAGTATAACTTATCAGTTTTGGATTTTTTGAGATTATGATCTTCGGTTTGTGACCACAATTTGTAGTATTAATGTGAACACTCAATAAAGATATACAAGCTCTTGGAAAAGATTAAAAACTGCCCGTGATATTAAATGCGGTTTTTGATCAAGTTCTTCCAGCATTTCATTCTTAAATATGTCAACGAAACTCAAAGAAAACGTTTACTCTCTTTGAAGTGATTCACCTAAGTCAATGTAGGTGAAAATAAAACAACTTAACTCCTGGCAGTGGCTTCAACTGACTTCTGTATTGTATTTCAGGAAATGTAATTTCTACTCCTCATTCAATTAGCTTAACTTTGAGAGTGACTGTTTCTGTATAGCACATGTATATAGACTTAAATCTACTCAATGTATATATGAAAAATTAAGCATATCGGCAAAATCGTATTAGTTAATGGCCGGTCTCTCGAGTTTTTGCTTTCGCCACTTAATTCTCCTATTTTGAAACCAAACTTTCACCTGTGTTTCGGTCAAATCAAGTGAAGCCGCGAGATAATGGCGCTCGGCGCCCACCATGTACTGTTGCCTTTCAAATTCTTTTTCTAACCGCTCCAACTGTTCAGGGGAGAAAATTGTGCGAATCCTTTTTGGTTTTCCCTGCTTAAAGCTCCATGGCTTGCTTTCGTCGGGGGGAACAACAGCATAACCGACTGTTTCTCCATCTGAGTGCAGAAAACAAAGCAAACATCATATGGCTATCTGCATAGATTGCATAGAATGTATAAAAATGGCCGGCTACAAGCTAACGTAGACTTTTGTAAACAAAGAGAAACGTTAACTCAGTTCCCAGTATATTACTTCTTCTGCTCTTTTTTTATTCAGATTTAGTCTGTACGCGCTTTTCTATCAGATAAAACTGCGAAATTTGATGTACCATAAGTTTCCTTATAATTGTATGCGCTATTCAGAAAGCCGGAGTCGATCGTGAGAACTTCAGAATTTCAATAAAGGTATAAAGTTTTAACACAGATGGCTCCTTCTTGTTCACAAATTTTTATACACAAGTTCATCTTGTTCATCATTTACAATTGTGTACTAACGTTCTTACTAAACACTCAATCGTCATTGTTCGTGGAAACCGAATTAAAAAAAATAAAATTGCTAGGAGACAGAAATTAATCTTTTAGCTATTCCCATAATTTTGTCTCTTTATTTCAATCCTTTCTCATCTCTTGATTCTGCTGTTTCATAACATTTTCGTCTTTATATTGTTTTACAATTCTACGAACTTGACGCCTTACCTTTTGAGTGCACTTTCATTGAATTAAAATGAGTGAAAGGCAAGTCTATTGTTGATGAGAAACTAATTTAAAGACATAAGATGCGACAGAAAAGAAACAACTGATATGATAGACTTATAAATAATTTCAACCAGTTATAACGCAGACTTGCTAGAAAGTTTTTGTTTTTTTCTCTTGTTTAAAGAGAGTTTACTCAGCCTATAAAAAAAGCAGAAGTTAATTTGCAACCCTTACTTGAGAAACCGAATTAGATGCAGAGGAATGAAATGTCTTGCAAGCGTGTAATTCATCTCGCTCGCTAGCAGACAAGTTTACCCGTAGCATTCAGCGTCAAACTATTAGCACTAGTTCAGTTACCGGCCAAAAGGTATACCTTGAAAAGAACTCCACGAACTTAGGCAACTAGACAGTTTTAACAGTAAAACAATACCGATATGGGAAATGAGCTGTATACTTACCTAGCTGAGACACAGGGCAGTGTCCTGCCCGGGTGAACGCGTTTATTGCTGCTAAAGCTGAACCATGATGATAGGGGTGAAATCTCCCAAGCGAAATGCGTGATGGATGAAAAGCTGAAATCGAGCTTATAGGAGAATCTATTTCAGTTGAAACGCGTTCAACCCTTGTCTGCTCTTCCTTGTCCGCTTGCTCATCGCTCCGAGAGAGAATTGAAGAAATCGAAAAAGATGAGAGTCCTGATGATGTAGTAGGCGACGAACTATTTACCGGTGCAGATTCGGAGCTCCTTTGATTTTGAGTTTGCGGTGTGGAGCTAGTTCCGCGTAGGGCAAGACAGTACGGGGATGTACATGTATAGTATGTACACCCGTATGAATTACCAAACGCCTGCATTTTGAGCTAAATACACACCAACTCGCTTTAGATTAGTGTTTCCACAGAGTTAGCTTTGTTTGGTTGTCCGGAGACAGACTGCAAGAACTTGCTCGAGTTAATTTTCGTCAGCGATCGCGTGGCGTGGACAAGTACACCCTTGATCAACAAAAAGATATGTACTTGCTTTGAATCGGGTCGGTTGTTTCGAAATAAACGTGTTTATGCGATGCCCATTTATGTCAATGTCTCCCGCCAACAAAAACGAAATTAACAACTGTTGTCAATTTTATAATGACGGTTGCCACACGATCAGAGGTTCTTGGAAATATGCTACTTTCTCATTATGCCATTGGTGAAATTGATTAAAGGTCTTTATTGAACAGCTAATCAAAAGAGCTGTCTAGTTATTAGTCAATAATAAACAAACAAATTGTCTGCGAATTCTTTAAATCAAACATTAAGCTATAATTCTGCATCCGCGCTAAGTATGTCGAATGGCTTAAATTGAGCCCATTAGCAGGCCATATGAGACAAATAGTGACTCAAACCTAATGGTTTTTATAACATCAAATGAACTCCTGAGAAAACGGAAAAAATTCAGATAGTTTATTCCCCTTTCCTCTTTCCTGCTTTAACTATCATAAAACAAAACGAAATGGTTGTTTTGGTTTCGCTGAAAAGTCACTCATCTCAAAGATTGGTCATTTGTAAGGTTTTATTTATTGCAACTGTCCGAATGTATCGACGGGCTTTTAGCATGAGAAAAAACAAGATCTTCATTGTATCGCGCTTCATTGTTCTTCAGTAGTTAATTAATACTTTTGTTGGCTCTTTTGAAATACGAAATCTTTTAAGACACCCAACTGAATAATCCCACGCCAATCTACATTCTTCCTCCATATAATTTGCCAGAACATCTGCTCGCAACTTGGCCCGGAAAACTCCATTCATTAGTTTTACACCATTATTTACTGGCCGTAATTGGTCTGTTCGCGAAACCAAGTTCACAATTATATTATCTCATCAAACCTAATGAGCTAGAAAATTTGATTTGTGTGTTTGAAGTTTTCCGAAACTGAAAGAGATCAGAACGGAGTTGATTTGTGGAATTTGATTTAACGAACAGAAAAGATTTCATCAGATTGCGGTCAAAGCTTTCTTAATTTGCGTTTGCAGAAGAAACTTAAGATAATTTATTACGAGAGTAAATCTGGCGCGTTTCTGGTTTTAGAGACAAAATTGTGAGACAATCACTTTTCTTGAAACAAGTTTGTGATAAAAACGCAAAAAAATTCTCTGCAACTTTGTTTTTGCATGTTCTAGAAATAATTAACCTACAATTATGAATCGCTGCTACTCCAAATTGGAGCGAATTTAAATGTATCTCGGTCATTTTATCATTGTAAATGGACCTAATGATTTCGGTAAAAACCTTAAGTTATCCTAAACCGAAAGATGGCTTAAGCCAAGTTTTACAATAAAAAAGCCGAACCATGAGTTAATTGATAATAATAGCTTCCCTTGTCTAAAATGAGATAAATCTAAACGCTAATACAGGCCTACATCCATAACTTTAGAAATGGTAAGTTTTAAACTTGAAAAAAAAAGATAAAATAAAAATAAATAAAAGTCGCACGCAGCAGTAACACTCAAGCTTTCGCGCGGCTTTCCTTGTCGTATTCATGATACAGGTAGTAGGGCCATTCTCTTTTAGTCAAGCAAGATTTAATTTAATTTCCCAGAATGACGATAGGAACCCCATTTTTTATCATGTCTATATTTTTTCAATTAAATATTTTCTCTTCTTTAAATTAATCTATTTACTTACTCTTCTCAGTGTATTAGTAAAAGATACAGTTTTGCTTTAAAGCTAGATTATGATGTCTGCTCGTAGTCTTCCCTCGCTGAAACTCCAAACTAATTGACAAAATTTTGTTACTTATCAACAAAAAGTGTAATAGAGCAACAACGTGGCAGCTGTTTTGGGATAGCCTTGATTCCATAGTAGTTTTTGATTCTAAACAAATTCACACCAGTGGCAGTGAACCAGGAAATGATAATGAGAGCGTATGACGATTAATGGAGAATAATTTGTTTTGAAGCTCTGAGAAGATCAAACACTGTCTATAAATGTTGAATGTTCTTATGAACAAAATTAGTTAGATATCTTGCGTCTACACAAGCAAACATATGCCCTTTTAAAAATGGGTTTGGCTATATTTAGTTCAGTGCTCACTCATACAAACTTTTTCAAAAATGTCTTTCAACTCAGTCTCAAGGGGAAGAAACTATAAACTATATCACAAAGATATTTTCCATCGCAAGTCGCAACACTAACTTATACTCTCCCTTGCACAAAAATTTAAGTTATAGAGTTTAAACTCTGCTTATGAGTGTGTCGGAAGAATATTCAACAATACTAATAAAGAATAATTGATTTACACCATCTTTATAAGAAAACTTTTATCCTTAAATTAAACAACATTTAATCAACATAAATATCGAAGTGTCAATTCTGCTCAGTTTGTTTTTCTTGTGATAAGAAAAACAAAACCCCTTCATTAACTTGACAACTTAGTTTTGAAATGAGAATACTTATAAAATCAAACTTCTATCAAAGTTTCAGATTCTCCAGGAAAAGATTATGTTTGTCTTGTCAGATTTGATTTCCTTTTCTTTCTTATTCTTTTTCGAGAACTCTGTGAAGAGGGCAGGAGAATCTCTTTATCATTTTCACTGCTTCCGTAGTTTTTGTGCTCTTTTGGTGATATAAGGGCAAACAAAAGCACTCCAAAAACTGCTAATTTATCTTTAATACAACCATTATAAAAACAAAATCAGCATTCGTTTTCAATGAAAGAACTTATTATATTGACAGAGGAGGTTTTTCATATCTCTGTTTTGAATAGCCATTATTCGATAGGAGCCGTGTTTTCAGTATTTGTGGCTTTTTCGGCCTTTTGTCAACCTGAACAACAGATGTAGTGGTTGGCTAAGAAAGTCTTCTTTCACAAGAGCTCTGAGAGGACTTTTATTTTATTTTGAAAAACGTAAGCAAAACCTGTAACTACTAATATTATAGTTAAAAAACTAAAAACGTTTGCGCGGCAAAACACAGTCGGCCGTTCTGATTATAAAAAAATTGCAAGCTTACAACTTTGCCTGGAGGTAATTAGTTGACAGCCTTTTGTTACAAACGAAATGTTCCTTAATTACCGTCAATTATTTAGTGACAGGCACAGAAAATAAACATTAAGCAGATCTGTATGTGCTTTCGATGATTCGGCTTACAAAATTTAGCAAAATTGCACAGCAGCTTAATAAAGGTTCGAGTTCGCACTTATATTTTATTTTTCTCGATGTTTTCGTTTATAAATTTACACTAAGACTAAATAGCTCGACTGTAGAAGATAAGCTGAAATAAAATTTTATCCAAAACCATTGCCGTTTCATATCTAATAAAGTGATCTACCAGGGAAAGTTTTGCTAATTTGGGCAACAAGATAACCTTTTTTTTTGTATAGGCTGAACAATGAAAATCAACGAAAAGATGCAATCGTGTTCTTTTTTCTTGGAAAATTAAACCAAATCTTAGCACTTTAGTGTAAAAGAAAGACAAGACTTTTTTGTTTTGTGTTCTTGCTGCACTCACAGCCGTCTTACAGTTTCTTTCGAAAATACTCGTTTTTATTGCCCATATACAAAGATTTGATAGCTACTAAAAATTCGTAGCACTGGATAGGGAATAATTTTATACCATTTGACAACTCCTTAATGTTTTCCATTTATCTCTGTTGTAAGATTATTTTCTCACTCATCAAACATACTAGAAAGCCATTGGATGGTGTGAATTTTTTTTAAATTCTTAAATCATAAAGATTTTAACTGTGAAACCGGCAAAGAGAGCTCGCGGTTGTCAAAACTTGTTACAATTTTAATTACAAGAAAACTCTCTTTGGATGGAGTGGTTTTTGTGAATCGAAAGGTGTTGAAGCTGTTTGCACTCATTGGCTGAAAATGTTTCTGGTATGTTAGCTTGGAACATAAACAGAGTTTTTATGTAAAAAGACTGGCTACAAATAGCCACGAGAAGTTTTTGTATTAAACGATGTTATCATCCATCCGACTAACTACAGTTAACACAATTTCCACATGGATTGGTCGGTATTTTGCCTAGGAAATACATTGAATACTAGTTTAACGTTTATGGGACTGATTGTGCCTGTTCGTTGAGGTCTGGCGATTGTTTATGATACGTAAAATTGCATGTAGCCTCATGTAAAAGGTAAAAATTTGACAGTGTTAGGCAGATAAAATTATTTAATTACCAATGAACAGATTTAACTATTCTAATTTTATTTCAGGTTAACCTTCGGCAAAACGTCTTGTTCAAGAGACGAAGGTCTCAAACTTACACAACTACAACTCTATGAAAGCTCGGCCATTGGGTCGCCAACACACCAATCAAGAAAGTTAACAAAGTTTAAAGAAGAAAGCTATTTTAGCTCGTTATGTCGAGGAACATCATCTTAGCAACGCAAAAGTCGCAAAGTATACACTCTTGTATGTGAGAGCGTTTGATTAAAGGCTGTGCCACAATTGAATGTCCTTGATTTTTGATAGTTTTGATCGTCAAGATGTTAATTGATGATTCTAAACTTCATGTCTAGATACTGAATTGACGCATGCACCAACGAACAAGAGTTTTCAGACGAAGGGGCGGAGGGAAAATGGGTCGAGTTGAAGCTAGTTGCAGTTCGAAAAAACGCAAGACGAAGTCAACATTCTAATCTTTCTCAAAAGATGAAACTCGTTTATACCATTTTTTCTTTAGATATAAATGCAGTATGAATCAAAAACATATCTAAACTTTGGTCAAGGCTGCACCGGGTAGAAACAAGCAAAATGTAAAACTTTCTGAAGTAAATTTCATCAACGATTTAAAAGTTCTTAGTATATGTTTTAAGGTGTACAATCTTCAGAAAAAGTTCATTCTCGTCCCCCGTCTTTCGAATTCTGATTCCCTCTTAGCCGCCAGACAGTTAGGAGGAAGGGCACTAAGAGGGACTGGGTATGGAAGTCTAAAAGACAAGTACATTGGTGCAAGTTAGGGAAAAGGTCAAAACAATGGTACTTCCTAGGAACCCAGTTTAGGGGGGGTGGGGTATTATGTGCCGCCACCCATCACCTTTTTTCAAAATGGCCGAATTTCAGGAGTAAATATCATATTCAATAAAATAGATATTGATAAAGTGCTTGCACCAACGCCTTCCTTATGGAGAGAGGAGTCCATAATACAATAAAAACCAATACCCCTAAATCAGGTTTTGAGAAATTGAGCTCTGAAAAAGTGGAGGGGGGTGGGGTAGGGGGTATGTGCCGCCACCCACCACCTCCCCTGACAAAATTGGGTTCCTCAAAAATACCATTGTTTTGACTTCTTCCCTTAAGGCGGGAGTTAACTTAAACTTTTGTTGGATAGTGGGGAAGTTGAAAAAGATATTTGAAGAAGAAATTTGAGTAAAATCAGCAAACCGTCCCTCCTGGCAAGGGACTAATACAGCTTTGGTTTGAGGACGGTTTGGCGAGTTTACATCAAACATTAACCTCAAAACCAATTTTTAAACTTCCCAAAAAAATCGCCAAATTAAAAAAAACACTCTTTAAAACTATCAATCTTCAAGAAAAAAAAACTCAAAATTCATCCGAAAATTCCTAAAATATTCAAGCTGACTCTCCTTCATTCCATCTGTGTTTTAAGCATAGGGATTTTGTAGATTCAAAACATGGACGGAGAAACGGAAGAAACATGAAGAAAAGTGGCCAAAAAGTGCGCTTTGTGTTTACTCCCGCCTCAAGTCCTAAACTCCCGCAACTTCAAGCGCTACGTTTATAGGGCTTGCCAGGTAATTAAAGGGCCAACTGTTGGAGAAAGTGCGCGCTCACTGGCGAGATATCATTTCACCATTGGGAGATAAAATTCGTATCTAGGCGGGGCCATGTAGTATCCTCTATTTATCGCATACCGCTGGATAAAACAAATACGTAATTTCTTAGCAACTAATCCACTGTTTGGAAGTTTTAGAAAACACGAAAAGTATAAGAAAAATTTGATGCTGAAATCGCCAAACGGTAAGAACAGCCAAGCTGCTGGTTCTTACAACTGAAAACGCGTTTATGGCGGCAGCGATCTTTCTCCTTACTTTTTCCTGTTTATTAATAATTCCTTTCAAGCTAAATCCTCGCGAGCAACTACGTCAGTCATTCGTGCGTATTTTTAGTTTTCTTTTAGTGTGGTACGAGTTGATGGTTCTTCAGGGCGGGACGCTAATCTATTACAAGCTACCCCAACAGAT
>JAOBRD020545705.1:0-16623 GCA_027575215.2 Hydrozoanthus sils | reverse complement strand
AGTAGTAGTAGTAGTAGTAGTAGTAGTAGTAGTAGTAGTAGTAGTAGTAGTAGTAGTAGTAGTAGTAGTAATAGTAGGGGTAGATTTTAGCTAAGAGGGAGTGAATTTGAATCGAATTTAGTCAGTGTTACTAACCTATTTCATAAACCGACAGAGAGGGCCACGCCCCACCGCACTGCTCGTGAGAGGCAGTGCATTGGTAAGTGCAGTAAGTGCCAGCGTCTCGGTGGCTGTCGCCGTGCGAGTTACCACAATAGCAATATTTCCCCAGCATCAGGGCGGCAAATCTGGCTGATCTTGAGATATGACAATAGCGAACGCACTTCGCCACTGTTAAACCATCTTTCTTTAGCTGAGACGACGGTACGGCTGTTAGTGCTGAGTTTGTCTCCCGATTGTAACATCCAACATACTTCCCTTCTATAACTGAGTGAGCTGAAAAGAGAAAGTTTATTGACCAAGTTAAAAAATGTCTACTAAACTGAAATTTCTCTATACACTCAAAGTTTTTACTGAGCCGAATTGGATACTTGGGGAAAAAAACTGTTCCGTTGCATCTAATGCCAACAAAGAACATTGGGACTGATTAAAATAAACAGTTTGACAAAAGAAGAAACAAGAGGTCACTCCTTTTCTAACTATTGGTTTCCAGCTTGTACTTTTATTGCTTTTGTCGAAGAATCGTGTAAAAGTCTTATACAGGAAGCTTAACAGAAAAGTTACAGTTTTAACAACACTCAAAAGTTAATAGGAAGATTTAGCATCGCGTATGCGCGAGAAGCAAACGTGAGATGTGATCACATCAGCAAGATTTTCCCGCGTCTGCCGCCTTCACGTTTGCCGAACGTACGCCAAGTTAAGGGTTTTGCTTTTGATATTTACGTGAGATTTTTTTTTATCTTTTTTTAAGCATATTTTTTGAATTGTAAAAAAAGATAAAGGGTTGTTATGCTTAATGTTCAGTTAGCTAAATTGAAGAAACAACACAAGACATTGTTCAGATAGTGCCAATTGGCAATTTTCATCAACGATAATCAAACAATTGTTAATTATAACATACAAACAGTAAAAAAAATTTTTTTTCTTTGTTAATACGTTCTTTCAGAAAAAGATTTTTCAATATTGCTTTTAATTTACTTAAAACTTATTTCCAGTCTTAAATTTGAGTCGCTCGCATGTTTTTGCTTGAAGCTCACGTCAACGTGAAGCTAAAACCATGAAGAAAACAAGACAAATATACGGCAAACGGCAGACGGGAAATTGACCTTTGCATGCACCTTTAAATGCAGTGTAATTATCTTTGTTGAGGTTTTCCATTTAATTGCAAGGGCCGAGGAGATACAAATCCCAGGAGAATAAGTTTGATGATTTTCCAAAAAATGTATAGAAAGGATTTTTTGTATTTCAGCCAAAGCTAGTCATTGGTTAAACTCTAGCCGAGGTAAACAAGCGTTGCAGTTTCGTAGGGAAACATAGGTTTAATTTTTTAGCAACTTTTTTTTAAGCGTTTAGTTCAAATGTTTGAATAAATAATCCATACCAGTATGGACCTGCTTGCAAAGTCCACACGACTTTCTGCAGAACAACTGCACTTGTTTGCCATAAGTCTTGGAATGACACAAGTCTTTCTGAACCCACCGTGCACATAAGTAATAATGGCTTGGGAGAGCATCTTCACATGTACCTGCGTCAAAGAAAAAAACCTTATTAACAAAGATTACTACGTGTTATAAAATATAGCGGATAGACTTGCGCACTTTAATTGGCTATGGTGATGCACTGTCAATACGTCTTTGCGGGGTTTTATCGGCTGTTTGTTTGGCCGTTTTTATGAAAGAAATTCAAAAACTTGATTCCTGGCTCTGTCGATCTAGCGATCGCTTGTGAATGTTTCATTTCAATCAATAACTGCAAGAATAACTTGCCTGAGTGAATAAACACGCACTTGTTTTATAATATTTTTATGAGTATATATTCGTAAAAACTTTAGGTTTTCTTTTCTCATTCGACTCAAGGTTAGTTTTCGTGTCTGGAGGGTAAGAATAGCGGAAAATAAGTATAAAGCTGGAATCAAAGCAAGCACCGTTTTTTATTTTAAATTTTGAAATTAACCTAAAATTTGTTTTCTGTTAGACTGAAAGCTCTTATCACCAACGGCAAGCAGACTGCATGCAAGTTTCTGTAGCAATTTATTTCCTCTCGCTTTAAGAGGCAGCAAATGATTTAAATAAACATATTTTGAAAAAGTTTGACCGTAAAACGTATAACCATGCAAGACACAACAGCAACAATAATAACAACAACAGTACTGACAACAACAAGAACAGACACTTTAATAAATATGTACGCAACAAAAAGTTTACACATTTAACAAAGTGACGTATTCTGATGAAAATATTCAGAAATAGCTACAGAAAGGTAGTCGAGCTGAGCAACTACAAGTTCTTTTAACAAGTAAATAGGGGCTAACAATAAAGCTACGGCAAAAAGGCAAGAAGATAATTAAATTAATATATAAATAAAATAGAATTTATAAAATAAGTAAACATAATAAAATGGCAACACAAAAAATTAATTTTTCCAAACGAAGACTTGTGTACGTATGAAATACGATCCAAGGATGAAAGTATAAAAAATGATCAATGCTATTACATTTCTTAGTCTTTAAAGCTGTATGCAAAACCATGGTATGAAGTAATGGCCTAGCCATTTAGCTAGATTATCCTTTGCTATTTCTAAAATGGCTGGTGCCCGTCCAATAATAGTTTTATTGTAATTTAAGAATTTTTATAATGATTGTAATATAAGGAGTACCATCAAAATTGTTCTTGTTAAAAAAGTAAGAAAGTAAAACCAGTATTTTATTTTTCCTGATATTTATGTTTTTTTGGTATATACTTTACCATCAACTAAAGTTAATAGTTTAATTTCTTTGCAGTTGAACGTTTCACGTGCTGATGTTTCGACCATTAGTCTTACAGAGCAATTATACTATACACAGCTGTGTTTTAGGAGCTTCATGCATAACTTGACGACTTTTTTTAAAAGTTATTATAAAGTGTTTTGAGTTGTAGCTAGCTTGCATGTAATTGACTATTAATGTCACTGCACCAGTTATATTACTAATGTATAACTGTTGTTGACTTCAGAATTTATTTTTGCTGTAATTTCCCAACTTTGGGGAAAACGTTACCTCATTGAAAAAAAAACTCCTACTTTATCTTTGACACATAAATTGAATATCTTTTAAGAGAAAAAGAGGTAGTTCGTTTAAACAAAGAGGTACGCAATTCGATAGACAAATTGTAGAAACTATAATGAACTTTTTAAAATTTTGCCCAAGGTCGAGAGTGGTGTGGTCCAGGCTTTAAGCTTATTTAATTGATTACGTTTGTTGTTAGTTTTGTTTACAAAAGGAATCTTAACCCCAATTTTAAAGCAACTGAGATTAAAGCCTTGAGCACAATTTTCGTTTATAAAGTTCTATAATAGTTCAAGCCCAGAATTTGAAGAAGTACTTTCTAAGGTCCATTGATCAAGGCCAAACCTAAAATCTTGTTTTGACGGACACATTTTTTCAAATATCCCTTCTTAAAGGCACACTGTACCCGTACCACGTGATATAAACAACCGTTGATCAATTTTCGTTCAAACGCTGGTGCACAAGATGCTTGCTAGCAATGTGGCGGAAAGCGAGGAGTAGGGTTCCATTATGGAAGACACGGCATCTATGCTGGAATATAGAACAGTGGAAGACAATTCTCATGATTTTGACTTCCCACTTCGTTGCACTCCATATATGAATATGCAAATAAATTCATTGAACTAAAGCAGCACAGTACAATTTCGCGACGCCATATTGAAATTTTTGATTTTGTTAACTAATTTGTTCAAAGTTAGCTAGCTCTGCTCCAGGAAGCGCGCGGTGTGCCTTTAATGTTGCCAAACCTACTCTAACAGATTGGTTTAAGCATAACTGAAAAGGAATTAAGCTAAGTTTTATATCGCTTTTTTTAATGTCTAATCAAAATTTTAGGAAGAACAAAAACATTTTATGAAACTTTAACTTATTCTGATAACTTGTTAAAAATCCATTTCAGTGAGAATATATATCAACATAGCACTATAACCGCAAAAGAATGACTTAGTCATTAAGACTTGAAAAAAAAGCTAAACTGGTTCGGTTTAATTTGCAAGAAAATTTAGACTGAGTAATTAATCTCTAATCAATTGTTGCAAATGAGAGAAACGTGATTTGAAAGTTTTTCATGTACGTCCACATTCACAGTCCTGCTTACGTTTATTTTCATTTAGTTCAGCAGTAAAGTGCACGGAAATTCTTGCCCGTCTCCTCTCCCTTAAGGATACATATGCTATGACAATTGGCTCCTAGCAAGTAACTTAAGTCATTTAAGTTTTGTATTGCTTCATTGCTGCAAATTGTTTAAATCGACAAGGCCCAAATCTGAACCAAAAGCCCGTTATACAGTTGCCATATTATAATTAAGATACGAAGTCTTATAAATTGAATTTTTTTTAAAACTTGTTAAGATAGTTTATTCTCAAAGCTTCTTATTTTATTCTTGTTGACGACTCTGCAACTTAACTCTGATTTTCCTTTTTTGAGCAAAAATAAGAAATACATTTAAGTGTTGTTTTTTATAATAATCTTACACGAGCTCCGGCATTTTTCTTTTCATTTTGGAATGATTTTATTTTGTTAAAAATCCGTTACTTTTGTGCACATGTGATAAGAATTGTTCAGATTTAAGAAGCTGAGTCGATTACAAATTTGGCGCAAGATGGCAAAGTAAATACAGCAGAAACTTGTTACTTCAAACAAACGATAGACAAAACAAGAAAACTTCGAAATGTTTCGCTCGATACTTCTCCACAGCGCCATGTAATAACTCTGTAAGAGTTGAATTTTCTTTTTACCTTCTTTTTCTAAGATAAAATCTTGTTTTCCAAAGCTATAAGGACAGAAAATACGGGAGTGGTGAAGAAGAAAAAACGCCAGACAAATAAAAAATGAGTTTGTATACTTACTGATAATCCTTGCTTGCGCAGTCGAGACAAAGATGAAAGAAATAGCGACAAATAATGCCAACAAAAAGGGCATGGCTCCCATCTCTCCCTTCTCTGAGTTGTCTTTACACTTTTACAATTTTGTCTTGTAAATGAAAAGTTTGACAATAAGATATCGCTTTAGCCATGCATCACTTACTTAAGTTTCCCGGTAACTGTAATTTTAAAGAAAGCATCCCTTAATAACTGACAGAAAAACAATTGTAATTAAGACTCTTTGAACAGCTAGATGGTTCAGATACTTACGAACAATTGCGTTAGTTTCATTTGATTTGCTTTGGTGATTACTTAGGCGAAATTATACTAATGCTTTCATTGTTTGTTAAAAGTTTATGCTAGGTTTAGTATTTGCAGGCCAGAGACTAGCTGTTAATATTATTTGTTCAAGCTAAATATAATGTAAAGTTTGGTTGAGTCTCGCATTCATTCTAACACTTATCTCTGGTTGTCCTCTTGGTGCTAAATTTTGCTAGCTAAATTTCATGGCAAGAAAGTGGTGACCAAGAGAGGATTAAAGATAGCTCTAATTGCAAAAACAATTTAGATAGAAATTACTTAGCAGATAATGTTGGTTGCTAACAGATTGTTTTTATAAATTTTACCTGTGGTAAAACTTGAAAGAGTGACGTCATGTCTACTGTGATTGAAGCTTACACCAAAAATCATTATCTGCGCACACAGATTATGTGGGTTTGTTTGTATCATTTTTGACAATTTCTTGTAGGCTTTTTTCTTAAAATTGTTTTTTCTGTTTATTAATTTATACAAATGTTAAAGTTCCAATAAATTAGTTTTAAAAAGCTTAAGAAATAAACTCCTGAAATGCGCGAGGGGTTTTACAATTTAACACTTATTTAGTTATTGTGTTTACAAGAACGTGTTTTAGGGGTTATGTACAGGCAGAGACTTGTAGATTTTTTAAAAAAATTCCGTGAACAAGCCGAAAAACCTATCTCCAAATAATTGCTTGCATGAAAATAAATTTAGATTTAAATAAGTAAGGAGTTGGTTCAACTATATCCATATAATTTTTTACACTGAAACTTCCGACTTAATCAGCTGTAATTACGACAAACTGATACAGTATAATCTATTTCCTTCGCTCTATAATACGACAAAAGTCTTTGTTGGCTAGAAAATAAAATGTTTTTGTTAAAATAATTTTTACCATTCACCTTTAGAAATATTAATAAATTGAGGAAGTTTAGCCATGATAAACAAGCTGGAGCTTTCTTTTGCGTCAACCGGTCAACGAGGGGCGAAGCGACGACAATCAACAAGTAGTCTAAATATTTAAGTAAAATATCCAACTTGTATATTGCCTTTGAATATAAACCGATATCTATTGCCCTAAACGGTGCTTAAGAATCTGCGATTGCTGTTTTGGTTTATAAACACCGACAGTTACGCTACTCGCGTTCTTATCGCTCATTGGATAGTTAACCAATCAGATTGCAGCGATCGTGATAGTAGGTTGGTTGTTATTTTTTCATTTTCTGCGTATTCTTATTGCGCATCCTACACGTCATAAGTATCTCTTGCCAAAGTGGAAGTAAGGCAGAAATAACGACAGTTTGAAATGCTTTTTTAAATGTCTACGTATGCGAGTAAGTGAACATTTGTAAAAGTAAAAATTTCCTTAAATAAAAAGATATTTATTCGATTTTCACACAAATTCTGTAAACTAAACGAACCCGACTTTTAGACCGCTGCTGCTCAGTCTTCATCAGGCGATGGTGTAGACTGGATTAAGGCTTGCATCGTCTCCCTTCTGCTGTATAAGTTGCGTTTTCGAAATATCGAAATCCAAGCTTCTGGAATCTCACTAACCGGCCGTTGTCTCTGTTGATGTTGTTAGGGGTGTAGTCTGCATGATCTGAATGGCCTCAATTTGACTCGACGAATATATGCCAGTTTTGATTATAATCGATGCTTTCTGATTCTTTGCCAGTCTGGGCAATGACCGGTTTTGGTTGCTTGTTCAGTCACTGCGGTTGAAGGAGGTTCTGCACAGTCTTTGCGTACGTCTCTGTTATGTTAACTTGCTTAATCTTTCTTTTAGCGGTCCCTTCATTTCACCAATGTAAACTTTATCGCAGTTGCTCATAATTATTTTAAAAAAGGTAGTTATCTTAGTGTGTTTTCGTAAGCACAATTAAGTTGGACGCAGAAATTCACTGAGCTATACGAAGGCGCCTGTTCTGACATGGCGGTCCGATTTTGGATCGATTACGTTCTCACAGTTATTGCAAGTCTAACCTTGGCAGGGTTTCGAAACTTAACCGAAGAAAATATTGAACAAAATAAAAAATTGCACCTTAGGCTTAGCTTTGAACCTGAATATGCGTAGAACATTCTTTTTAGAGTAAAAGGAATTGATTATGACCACTTTATCAATAAGGCCAGATCTCAAGTTGTCGTCTTTATAGCTTTATAGCCAGTCGAAGACACATGTACAGCCTCAATGCACCTTGCGTGCTTGGCAGAGCAATTTTCCGCATTTAGATCGCATGGTAAAAGACAGATCCAACAATAAAGCGAATATATTCGATAAAAGTTAAAAGGCTGAATAAGAGCTAGTTTTAAAAGTCGGATCGTTGTTAAATGCATGCTTTTAAATTAAATAATTCCCGACGAAGAGCAACTTGAATAATTTTAGAAAGCAATCAAACTTGCTGGGAGACCGAATCTCTCTCAAAAACCGCAAATCAAATTGACATGAAGAGGATATAAAGCCTGTCTAAAGGTAAGAATGAAATTACCCGATCATTATGTAGAACGTCACCACGTTTAATTTCTGAGTTAAAAATTTCCTTTGCTGTAAAATAGCGTTCAAAAAACGTCAAATTTCCCTTATATATAGTTCTGCTAGTCTACGGACTTGTTTGAGCTAAATGTGTTGCGCCCCCATTTTCTTGAACTGTCGCCTTTCAACTAGGAGGTCGTTTTCGTCATAGTTTCTTGGGCAGCGAAGTGTGAGCCATTGAATGCATTCTCCAAATAGCCAATATTCGCTTGACGATACATGCACCTAGTGACGCCACAGTTATTGAGTGAAAATCATTGAAATGTAAAACAAAAATAGACCGAAACATTTTGAGCACAATATTGCTTCTGTATTGCTATAAGAGCAACAGTTTGAACAAAACTAGACGGAAAGAGATGAGAAACGGTTTTAAATAACAATTTGAGTTTCCTTTAAAGCAAGACTTTTCCACATTAACTAATTTTGCATCGGACGGCTTTGCCATCAAGTTACGGCGGAGTTGTTTGCTATGACGAAAGCGAAGGGAAGACTCTTGACTTGCCTTCTTCTTTCGTTGTTGTGTCTACAATGTTATCATGGTTCTCCTGTGAAACAATCTCGGGGAAGCGAGGAGTTTGAAGGTAAGTGACTGATAAAGTAGGGAAACAGTTTCAAACTTTGTTCATGAGGTAGAATTACATTCTTTCACTGTATGGTTGGGTTCATTTGGCATCATGATATACGGATTGAGTATACAGTCAAATTATTACTTTGACGAAGCAAGAGTCAACACTATTGAAAATAACTTAGTCTTAGGACTCAAAGAAATTTTTCTAGTCTCTCTTTCTCTAAACCCCAATGAAACATTTAGGAGCTTTTAATCAACAGTGTTCCAGAACCTGTTGGAGAATAAATTTGTCAAATCATTGTTCACTTTGACAGTATTTTAATATATGAATCTTAATAGACTGCTTTCACTGGAAACACGAACCAAAACATTGCCGCTTAAAACTACTACAGCCGCATAGAAATAGAATGATGCCCGTCTAAATTCTAGGGACTATGTATCGAGTAGTTGTATGAAAACCGTAAGCTATCAAAATGTCCATCTGAATAGTAAAAATCTATCGGATTATCTACAACATAAACGCGGAACAATTTTACACTTCACTACGTCTTACTTGAAACGTTGCTTTTAGACTCGGTTGCATTTCAAAAAACAACTCCGAATTGATATAAAATGTGCAAAGCTAGAGACTCTGAGTTTACGACATTGCCTTAACTAAGAAACCTTTTGGATTTTTCAGCAAATATCCTGAAGTTGAAAATCGAACTATTGTATACATATCACGCGAAGTTGTTCTTGCGTGTTAATCATACAGTGATTGCATGAACACAAAACATGAATCATTACTTAGAGTCTTCCTTGCTTAGTTGTTTCTCATCTCCGAAACTCTCAACTAACTTAAAACTTGTTCGTTGAATCACTCAAGCTTTAAGAACAAAGCCACAACTATTTGTCTAACCGAAAAGCACAATATGAACAAAAACTTAGCGAAAAGAGATCCATCAATACTTTATTCATTTCCGGACGAGAGTGAGTGTGGTATAGGGATCATGTCAACAGACTTGTTACTTCCATCGGTATATTCTTTGTTTCAAGGTTTTTGACATGTTATATGATCGTCTTCTTAAGGTGTACATGTCAAAGGTACTAAATTACCATCTATATGACCTAACGGAGGTTTGAATATTCAAGATCAGTGGTGGCGTTAAGGAACTATCTCATTATTAATGGGGCCTTCAAAGATCTATGATTCAACAAAAAGTCACCTTCATATCTTTGATTGTGACTTTTATTAAGCTTTTTTAGTTACCAGAAATTAGTCCCATTTTTTTTCCTTTTGCTTCTTATAATTGTCCAGACGTGAAACCGGAAACCGACTAGTACTAGTGTGTATACATATACATTTCACTCATAAGTGACTTTACTCTCCATATGTAACAAATCTTCCTTGAACTGAGCTAAAATGAAACATGCGTTTTTCAGATAAAAATTTTTTTAATTTATGAAACAGACATGTTTTGTAATTTCCGTTGTGTGAACTTAAATATAGTTTGATAGCGTCACAATCAGCTTATTCGATCAGTTATATACCAAATATCTTAATATTTGTACGTTTTGCCGCATAAACTTGCATTGGAGTTTAAACGTGATTTTTTTGTTACCTAATGATTGTCTAGCAGCGCAAGTATTCATAAAAAAGAAGCGTTTATAGCTTTCTTACAGTTAGTGAGCTCGTTGTGCTGTTGTACACCAATCGTGTGTTTGCCGAATACACGCGTTTTTCTTTTTTATAAGAACCAGTAAATTTGGCCGAGGCTCATTGAATTTAATATTTCGGCGACCTGAGTCTTAAATTGATCTTAAATTGTTCCTATTTCTTTGTCGTTTACACCGACTAATAACTAAGCCTAACGTATTGCAATACATGTACTAGAAAACAAGTTGCTTGGCTGGTGTATGTATTTTTGATCAATTCATCCTCGCGGATTTATCATTGGTTTGCCGAGTCATTTTCTTGAGATGATTTCTGGTGGTTATCTTAGGATCAACCCTCGAATCATCTTTTCTTATTCTGTATCGCTAAGTTATAAAGATTGAAACTTTGTGAAGCTTAAAAAGTTCAGCTTTCGAGCCTCAGCTTGTTTTTAAATTGTTCTTAATCTTTGGCCAATTTTAGCCTTGTTGTTCTTCTAAAGTTGTTCTTACAAAAAAAGCGTGTAGGAGCTGTTGTCTAGTAAGCGCATGTTTCAAATGACACAATATGGGATAAAAAGCGCAAGTTATTGATGTATTAGAGAAAAAAGAAAAAAGCTTGGGCCATGATTAACTGAAGTGCATTAATTAATGTGTTGTAATTATCAGGTCAAAATCAAGGCTTACCTTAACAATAATTTGCCGAAGACGAAGTGGGTATCTAGGTATTCACTGATCCTGAGGTGAATAACTGTTTTAGTGAAATTACGCTGGTGATTATTAGAGAAGAAAAATAGCCATTGCCAATTAATTGTTGTTGTCTTTAGTCAGTCGCATGCACGTATCAACATCTGTAGCATTTTCATCAGGAGTTAAATCTTTCACTAGTTAGCACAATCGTCAAAGGGATATTGCATTAATTATCTTTAAAAAGTGTTATGTAATCTTTGTGCTTTTCAGTGTAGCCTTTTCCTTCAAGGAGTTTAAATCGTTCACAAAACGCGAGGCGGCCATTTTGAAAATTTGTTCACACGCCTCGCGCAAGGTGATTCTATAGCCGGCACAATACGTCAGCCTCCACCAATGAGAACAGCGGGAATTTTGTACTGACTAAGTAACATTGTCACAATGTTTGTTTTCAAACAAATTGCTACAGATGAAAACGTTTTGAATAATGCTGCGTTGCTTCATTATTATTATAAGATTTGTGACTTAACTATTTCTTGAATGACATCTGTTCAAAGAATTCAAGTCTTTCAGTCTTATCTAAGTTTTTATCAGAAAAAAAAGAAAGACATGCAATATTACACAAACGATTTCAATATGATTAATATTCTAAGGGCATTCTGATAAAAAATAGTTTTCTAAACAGACTCATATTCTTAGCGAAACACTGTTTTGACACCATTTAGACTCTGACTACGCTGAAGACAAACCACTAAAAGAGACTCCAGAGGACAGACTTCGGAAGACGAATGGTAAGGCCTTTTCTGGTGTATTAGTTCTGAGGTATTAAATTGCACAAAGCTATGTATATTCCTGAAGAATGCAACAATTTGTACTGGAATTACATGGCTGATTATCTCTTGCTGTTATTCCTCATATGAAATATAAATTTTGATAATAATAGAGTTACAAAAATAACTTTAGATTTACATTGCACTGATGAAGGCAATGAATTATTTGCCGAAACATGTCACATATTTTATTGGAAAGGACAACACTCAACCAACAGCACTACCATGTAAATTTATTTTTGTTATTATATTAATCTCTACCTTATATATTTTCATAACTTTGGATAATGCTGTGATTTTTTTTTCACAGAGAGACAGGATGATCCGACAACCGAGGAGGAAAAAGCTGGTTTGTAAAAGTTATCTGTTAAAGTTTTGCAGCAGCAACTTAGTTTGTAGGAAACCTAGCAAAACAATTTTTTTGTTCAAAAATTTTAATTCGTCTTTGTATTACATCCTTTTACACCTTATATGTAGCTTTGAATATAGCCGATGCCTTCATTAATGCATTCACAATTGCCGCTGCCGCGTTAGTTTACATTGCTGAAAGTGTTGTAAATATAATGCCTTCATCGACATATTCATAATTGATATTTCCATCGCGACGTTACATTTGCAGCGTAAGTTTTGCGTAGCTTTAAGTAATTGCATCCATGCCTTTATCGACATATTTCAATCGCAACGTTACATTTGCAGCGTAAGTTTTGCATAGCTTTAAGTATTGCATGTCAATGTTTTTATCAGCATTCACACAAGTGCCATTGCCAATGCAGTCGCTTTAGTTTTTCATCGCCGTTACAGGTAGCTATGACATCGCTTTTGCAAATTAACCTCATTCTCATAGGTGTTACAAAAAACAAAACTTCTCCTAGATAACATTTACAGACACCAATCTTGCCAGTCATTATATTTATTGCTATCCTTATTACTATAAATATCGAGTTTCTGTTGTCACAGAAACTATTATTGTACGTTGTCTTTCAGAGTTGTTCGAAGGCGACATTGAGATGGATGAGAACATGAAACGTGCCTTAATTGGTGGCCAGTTGATGTCTCGCGATGCAGTCATTTCACCAATTTTTCACTGGCCGGACGCGCTTATTCCTTATACATTCCACGATGAACTTCGTAAGTTTTGTTATCCTCTAATTTCGTGTTACAAATGTAGTCCAACGGGCTCTAGGATTACTGAAAAACAGTTGTAATGATAATATAAATATAACGTGTTTTAAATAGCTCTCAAAAATGTTTAGCAATAATTCTTGTTCGATACCTAAAATCAGTAAGTACCAGATCTACTAGCTATTGCAAAAGGTATAACCAATAAACTTTCTATTTCTTATGATTACATATATGTTATTTGCCGGTATTGAGAAAAACTGTGCCAGAGGTCGTCCGTACCTAGACAGAGGGAACAGTTTTTCTCAATATGGACCTCCCGGACGGCAAATAACGCGTTAAATTTTTCCCCTGTGTTTTCGTGTTGCTCTTTTCTTTTTAAAGGCCTATGTTCAGACTGTTTTTGTTCAGCAGGATAATAAAATTCACTGTCTCTATGAAAACTTTTTTCGTCGAAAATTATGTCAAAAAAAATTCAAAAACCGTTTCCAAATGCTAACGCTTTATAAGCTAAGACTTGCAAAACTAAAAAGGAAATCTAAACCTTTTGAGTTTAGTCGTCTTTGCTTGTCACGAAGTCGCTGTTGGTATTTGACCACGGGCAAGATCGTAAAATTCCGCCCGCTTAGGGAACCAATCAGATTGCAGGATTCGTTTCATCTTGCCCGCTTGCGCGCCGAAAAAAAATAAATTAGGGTTATAGGTACTGATGAAATACGAGGTTTTTTTTGAAAATCAAATTTCATCACGCGCAGTGAAGATACTATTTTTATCTTCCACGTGTAAGATTGGTGTCGCCATGGTTATTAACATCATTAGCCAATTGCAAGAGATCTTCAGGCTCAAGCGTGCCGCTATTATTCTTTAAAAAGTTGAACCATATGTAGGAATTTCATCAGCATCTATAAATGGTAAACAAAACATTACATGGTCGTTTGCATGGGCCATACGAATTTGGTCTTCTCGTCCTGAAAGTATTCCTCACTTGTCGCTTTGCTTACTCGTGAGAGGTGCTTTCAGTACTCGAAGGTAAGCTTCGTATTCCCGCCCGGCCATCCTCTAAATAATAAACGGTGCTCTCTATTTTTCCAATGGCGTTAATTTTCCCTGATGAACTCTGAGACTTGACGATTGGTGATCATGCGCAAAAAGGGTTGGGGATACCAAAAGCGCTGGGACTAGTTGTTTACCAACTACGCTATAAAGTAGCTATAGTTTTAGCAAAACTAAAAAAAAATTAGAGATGCCCTATGATAAATTGATCCAAACCAGGGTATTGTTTATTAATTTTTGTTTGTGTTGCGTTTGCAATCCAGTCTACAGGTGATATCAAAATCAAGTTATTAGAAATTTTTTCAAAGCTGCAAAATTTGGATCATGAAAGAATAATAAAAAAAATTATTAATGCTTACTATAAGAATAAGAAGTCAATAAAAAGTTTTCTCTCTACCTTGGGTCAAACAAGGCTTTCCTATTTCTAAGTAAAAGGTTGTTGGAATGAAGAAATCTCTAGAACAGCTCGCTTAATAGTGAATAGCATAAGAACATATACAAGTGGGAGGTTGTTAATACTAAGCCGTTCTCGCTTGGATAACGCTAGCTACAGTAGCTCTCACTGACAACAGTGAGTGAAATTAAACACAATTTGAAGTCAATGTATGTCAATTAATACTTAGCTGTTAGTCTTTCTTGGGTAAAGCAAGAACAGCACTGGTAATGACACTAAAATAAATGCCAGTAACATTCTCTTCAATGTTTTTTGATTAAAGAAATCATTAAGCCTGATGTTTGTTTGAAATCAAACAACAATTTTTTTCTTTAAGCCGATGAAACAAAAAGCGACATCCATCAGGGGATGAAATATATCTCAAAGAAAACGTGCGTTCGTTTCAAGCCTCGCAAGGACGAAAAGAGTTATGTTCAGTTTTTCCAAGGGAAAGGGTGAGTATCATAACAACGACAATCTTTTATTTACATTCCAATAACAGTATATGTTATCATTAAGGTGGTAGTCTAAAACTTGGATATATAGTTGAAGAAATCATTGATTCACAAGTTCAAAGCTCATAAAAAAGTCTGAGTCACTGACGGGAATCGAACCCGCAACCCTCTGATTACCGTTCAGATGCTCTACCCACTGAGCTTTCAACTTGCAATTGTGAACCAATACCTTCTTCGACTATATATCTAAGTTTCAGACAACCATTTGATAATAGAACTTATTAACAACGTACTATTGGACATATCGAGTGAATAGACAAGAACTTTTAACCTGTAACTCGGCTCCCCATGTGCGTCTCTGTAGCTCAATGGGTAGAGCATCTGACCGGTAATCAGGGTTGCGGTTTCCGAGTTCCCGTCAGTGACTCAGAATTTTTTTCTTAGCTTTCAACTTGTGAACAACATTTGTTATGCTGACGATTTCCCTGTATTTACAACATTTAACATTTTTGGTTATGAATAACATTTCTTATAAATATACATTGTTAGGTGTGGAATTCCCAGTAAGTAAAATAACTCTAAGGTTTTTTAGTTAGACACTAGGTATAACAAGTTATATTTATATAGCCTTCCTTTATTTACCAATCTAGACATTTACACACTCAAACTAAAAGTAAAAAAGAAATAAAATCAAGATATAAATGTAAACTACAAAACTTAGAAGACGAAGGCTAACAAATGGTATGAGTTACAACAAAATTTTGTTGACCTTTTTTATTAAATGCTCTATAAGATTCTTGAGTTATAGACTGAGGCAGTTTCTCCCAAAAGTTAACTCTGCAACTACAAAATACTGACTGTTTCCCAGGGTTAGTTTTACAGCCGTGTCTTATAAAAAAAAAAGTTTTTTAAGGCATATTATGAATGGACCTCTTTGACAGTCTAATATTAACTATTCTTCCTAAGTTAGCACGGTAACAATTTTTTGGTTGTTACAGTTGTATACCATAATTTCATATCTCTGGATCCCCCAACACGATGTTTTTTTTTATTAGTAAAGACATGCAAAGAGAAATGAAAATAAATGTACTTTATCCTCTTTGTTTCATTTTGTACAGGTGTTTCTCTCGCATAGGACGCAACCCAGAGAATAAGATGCAGAAAATTTCTATTGGTCGAGGGTGTACGAGGTTGGGGACAGTCGAACATGAAATCATGCACGCCTTAGGCTTCTTTCACGAACACACAAGGCCTGACAGGGACGACTACATTAGCATAAGATTTAACCACATCAAAAGAAGTACGTTCTATAGTATAGACAGTTGACATTATGGTTTGCTTAACTAGTGTATTCTAGCAAACCTGCATACCTAGCAATTTGTTGTTGAAATATATCAAACTCTCTACATGCATGGAGCGAGTTGTCCCGGCAAGTCGAGATATCTCAACTTGCCGGGACAAAAATAAGCTGGCATTTACATGCAAAAATGTCATCCC
Organism: Hydrozoanthus sils; assembly: GCA_027575215.2. Classification (NCBI taxonomy): domain Eukaryota; kingdom Metazoa; phylum Cnidaria; class Anthozoa; order Zoantharia; family Hydrozoanthidae; genus Hydrozoanthus; species Hydrozoanthus sils. Next base: position 455 of record JAOBRD020545705.1, on the reverse strand, counting down.
GCATGGCCGAGACAAGTTCAACGTGGATTATTTTTCGTGACTTCTTCCGTTCGTTGAACGCAGTCAATCTTCTTCATTTCTGCAAGATTTGGAACAAGATTTCCCCTTTTCGCTATCCTAAATTGTAACGGAACAGAACGGGACAGTTACGTTACGTACGTATGTCAGCAACTGTCATTGTCCCGCCTGGCCAAGATATCAGACTATCGGACTCTCGGCTGTATGCCTTTACATGCACTCAAAATGTCTCTTTCTTGCCTGGTTCCCCGGCTCGCCGAGATGGGAAACTCCGGCGGCAAGCCGGGAAAGCCCACTTACATGTAAACGAAAAGGCAAAATACAATAGAGACGGGAAACCCGGCAAGCCGAGATATGGCGGGACAACTCGCTCGTTGCAAAGACGCCCTAAGTAAGATTAATACCAGATAAAATCATCACCACCCCCACCCCCACCC
>JAOBRD020545594.1:0-16627 GCA_027575215.2 Hydrozoanthus sils | reverse complement strand
ACCCTAGCTTATGCAGAATCCCTGTTAATGCCCAAGTTTGTAAAGAATCCCTGATAATGCTCTAGTTTGTGGAGAATCCCTGTTAATGCCCAAGTTTGTGGAGAATCCGTGTTAAAGCCCTAGCTTATGCAGAATCCCTGTTAATGCCCAAGTTTGTAAAGAATCCCTGATAATGCTCTAGTTTGTGGAGAATCCCTGTTAAAGCCCTAGTATGTGGAGAGTCCCTGATAACACCCTAGCTTATGCAGAATCCCTGTTAAAAACCCAAGTTTGTAAAGAATCCCTGATAATGCTCTAGTTTGTGGAGAATCCCTGTTAATGTCCTAGTTTGTGGAGAATCCCTGATAATGCCCTAGCTTATGCAGAATCCCTGTTAATGCCCAAGTTTGTAAAGAATCCCTGATAATGCTCTAGTTTGTGGAGAATCCCTGTTAACGCCCTAGTATGTGGAGAGTCCCTGATAACACCCTAGCTTATGCAGAATCCCTGTTAATGCCCAAGTTTGTAAAGAATCCCTGATAATGCTCTAGTTTGTGGAGAATCCCTGTTAACGCCCAAGTTGGTGGAGAATCCCTGATAATGCCCTAGCTTATGCAGAATCCCTGTAAAAAATCCCAAGTTTGTAAAGAATCCCTGATAATGCTCTAGTTTGTGGAGAATCCCTGTCTATGCCTTAGCATGTCGAGGATCCCTGTTAGTGCCCTAGTTTGTTGAGAATCCGTGTTATAGCCTAAGATTGTGGAGAATCCTTGCTAATACCCTGATTTGATCAGAATCCATGTTAATGCCCACGTTTGTGCAGAATCCCTGTTATTGCCCTAGTTTGTGCAGAATCCATGTTAATGCCCAAGCTTGTGTAGAACCCCTGTTAATGCCCAAGTTTGTGCAGAATTCCTGTTAATGCCCTAGTTTGTGGCGAATCCCTGTTAATACCCTAGTTTTTGCAGAATCCCTGTTAATGCCCAAGTTTGTGCAGAATCTCTGCTAATGCCCTTGTTTTATAGAATCCTTGTTAAAGCTTTAGTTTCTGTAGTATCCCTGTTAATGCCCTAGTGTGCGGAGAATCCCTGTTAATGTTCTTGTTAGTTAATATAAAAGTGAAGTAATATGTGTACAATTTAAAAAATGGTCAAAATATACTTAAATACACTAGGGATAATCACAATAAAATGATCAATAAAAGAACTAGGGAAAAAGTAAAAAAATATAAATACATGAGCGCTGCAACAAAGCATTCTTAAAATACTTTCGAGTTAATGCTGTCTTTTTGCTTATTAAGATTGGGTTTCAGGACTCTAATGAAAAGCATATTATACATTAAGCAGTCCCTCTTGTTACGGCATTTTTTCAAAACTTTAAAAAGTTTGGGAATTCTAGAAAGTCACAATCATTGTGTTTTCCCAAGCGTTCGCCATCAGCGATATCTCCCGCGTGCTCGCTCACGCGCTCGTGTAGGTGTCGGCAGGTGTACCCGACATAATCAGCTTCGCCCTGATTACACTGAAAATAATACACAACTTGCTGTTGATTAACAAGCTTGGGCTTTTGCATGGTTAGCTTAAGTTCATCATGAAGCTTGCGGCTAGTAAAGACAGGACGCAATTCTACTCCGATCTTCCCGCTAAGGTCGTTGAGTTGTTTCCTTACGGTGTTAGCTGACTTTTGGTCTTTAAAAGGCAACACAACACGTTCTGATTTCGGTTTTTCACTTACAGTAGGCTCTGCTCGAAGGTCATTGATAAATTTATTCATTGTGAATTTGATAAGGCCAATTGGGTATTTAAGGTACAACAGTATGTTCTCGAGAATGAGGAAAATGACAACACTAATTGGATGAGCTAGCTTTGTATCTGGTTTAAAACAATACTTTCATGTTTGCACCAATCACAACGAACCAAATACTGTTGTCGCTTTGCATAATTAATGCATTTTGAGCCATTTTAGTAATAACTTAATCCAGTCGACAGGTATATTTAAACGTCGATGACGTCATTGTATATTGGAATTTAAGGTCAAACACGTGACCTTAGGGGTTTATCCGCGATCAGCCGTAATTCGCCCGAGCTAAAACCCCTATTTTAAATCTACTCAAGGGTGGACGTCCTATTTTCTTTCTTCTCTCAAAACGTAACATGCAACCTTGTTCTCGACTACAAATGTACTTTACAAAAATGAAATAACTCAAAAAAAACTCGTTTCAGACCTCATATACAGTTCAGTGGCTTCTTTACCATCTCGCAAAGAACCCGGATGTCCAAGAAAAACTTTTCCAAGAAGTTGATCCATTGATTAACAAAACTGGATTCCTTTCTGTGGAGAATCTCTCGAAGATCCCTTACCTTAAAGCTTGCTTGAAGGAGTCGCAAAGGTAGGTTTAGATTTTTATTGGTAATGAAATGGTTGAAGTGCAACTCGGAATTGGTAAGCACGCGTAAAAATTGAAGGAGCAAGGCAATTGTCATTGTTGCCTTTGAAATATTTACAAGTGCTGATTAATCCCGAATTGCACGACTAAACCATTTGACAACTTGTTAATAATATGCATTCAGAGAAGAATCAGTATTAAAACGCACGAGGAAAGTGAGAGACTTGACAGATTAGTACTCCGTTTTGTCTTATTTTCTTATGCATGAAACTCCTGAAGCGATTGAATAAACCCAGCTCCTTTTTCCCAGATTTTCCACACTTTTTGCCAGTTGTTGGTACTTTTTAAATCATTTGTTTGCAGTTTTATCTTTTAAATTTTGAAAAAGTACATCACTGCACCCAACACTTGCCGCCATTTTGTTTTGTTCGTCGCATAAAATTCTAAAAAAAATATTTAGATTTTTGTCCAGATTCTACACTTTCAGCCCGTTTTCGACACTTATTATGGTGTTTTATTTGTAGACTTTTCTTTTAAAGTTGAATAAGCTCGCTACTGCACTCGGCAAACCTGGCCGCCATCTTTTAGCATACAACCAGTGCAATTACATTTGTAATTCCACTGTTTTGCATACAACCAGTGCAATTACATTTGTAATTCCACTGTTTATTATTAACAAAGAGGCCCTCGTCCAATCAGATTGCAGTTATTCTTCTATGCATGCTATTAGCTCTAACCATATAAGTTCAGTTGGCTCATTTGGTCGATGCACATCTATTGTTCCAATAGAGTTCGGTGGAAGATAGTCTTCGTCTCCCCCTTGGTTAATAAACTAGTTCATCGCGAATAACTCTCCAGCGAAATTCATTCGAAACCACTGGAACTTCTGAAATAGTTTGGTAACATTTATCTAACTGACCTTTAGTTTGACTAAATAAGTGTGAACAACACAATGGTCTGGCAATGGCAATCCAATTTGTGGTCCTAGTGATATGAAAAATAGTCGGAACATGCACTGCCTACGATCTCTTAAAAACTTAAGAGCGTGTATTTAGGCTTAAGAAAATTCCTACTTTGAAGAAAATGTTAAGTTTTGAATATATAAAGAACATTTTTTGAATATTGTGTACAGTCCAGAGAAAAAGTCGTCAAACTTTAAAGCAAAGCCAAAAGCCTCTGCAACCGATTTTTACTCCGCTGTAGACATATAAAGTACAAAAAACGTTCTTAAATCTGGTTAGAGAACACGAAACTTCTTTTCTTTTTATCACATCCAGGTAAAGAAAGACAAACTATTGTTAAAATGTCGATCGCAATAGAGCGATTGCAGTAGTGATACATGAACCAGGATAAAGTGTTCTTTGATCGCTGTCAAAGCAGTGTTGCTCTTTGTCTAATTACATTGAACACTCGTGTGCTGCAGAAGTTACAAATTAGTTACAAAGGCATGATTTTATTTTGAGAACAAAAACAAAACAACAAATATCAGAGAGCAAATCTTAACACAGATCTTCTGCCAGTAATTAACACGAGCGAAAAATTGTATTACTGTTGTTATGGTAAAAATAACGATAAAAATAACGATAAATGTAATATCTTTATGTACCCTTTTGTTACAATAATATGCTTTTTTCACTAAATCGAGTGACTTTCGTCGTTAAATATGATAAAATTTTGATGTATCGCCAGCTTTGATCGGTCAAACACAAATTTATCCGAGAGGGAACAAGGAGGCAATTTACATTCGGGCTCTACAAACCTTCTCTGAACAGAGATGTTGGACGCTACGACCTAACCGCGATTTGGCACAACGTAAATGGATCAAAAATTCGCGAGGTAGGGGGGAAGTGACCCTCTCCTACTTCACTTGGCTTGGTAACCTCGCCTTCGTCTCAAGTTACCACATCAGACGATGGTTGCAGATCCAATCGAATGCTCGTTCCAGTTATCCAGAGTTTAAAAGTTGCGAATTACCTTTGCTTGGTTCGATTGCCTGGATAGATGACTTTACACAAATCGATAAGCGTATAGAAAAGTATGGGTTTTTTTTGCCTTTCGACAAATTGCTTTTAGTCAACACTTTGTTTGCTGCAAAGTAGCAGAAAGTTATAAAGACGTGGTTCATGAAAAAAAACGAGCAGATAAAAATGGAGAAGTCTTATTTTACCTCACCTACGCTTTTTTACTTTGTTAGAACCTTTTTTTATAAGAATATCAGGTTAAGAACTGGCCACAATTTAAAAACGTGCTAAGAACACACCCGAGGCTGAGGAATATGGTCGAGAACTTGATTTTCTTACTTTATTGGACAATGTTGTGGACTCGGCAAATAGTCTATAGTGAAAAAATGTTTGCAAACAGTGTAACACCATGAAACCTTTACATGAACCACTTACTGTTCTTTTCTTTCTCTATCTACGTATATTTTTTATGCTTTGTTTGCAAAAACCAAGAAGGTATCGTTTGTCGATCAGTGTGATTTGTGTTTCTACTCGCGAAGTGTAGAATTTATGTTGTAAAGCAAATGAAGAAGCTTAAGCCAATCATGTTTTTTATGGCTTCCGCCAAAAAAATCGTGTGAGACCCAACTGATTGGTTTGATCGAAAATTAAGAGAAGTATGCAGAACGGAGTGGAAACAGATGTTATAATCATGGATTTTTCGAAACCTTTTGGCAAGGTCCCCCATAATCGCTTATTATACAATTTGCCAACCATGGCGTCAACGGTTCTTCACTCGAATGGATAGAGGATTTCTTCACAGACAGAAGAGAATGCATCGTGGTAGATGGTGAAAAGTCATCATATGTACCTCTGTCATCTAGTGTCCTACAGAGTTCAGTTTTCGGACCACTTCTGTTCCCGTGCTATGCAAATGACTTACCATTGCAAGTGCAATCTAAAGTTAGATTGTTTGCTGACGACACCGTCATATACCTCACAGTAAAATCAGAGAACGACAGCAAACAACTTCAGCGGGATCTTATCAGACTAGAGCGTTAGGAGACAGATTGGCAAATGACTTTTAACCCATCTAAATACAACGCCATCAAAGTCACGAGAAAACGCAAGGCCAACAGATTTCCACTACTTGCCTCACGGCCAAACCCTTGAGCCAACAGACCACACCAGATATCTTGGTGTTCACCTGTCACACGATCTACGTTGGAATGAGTATTCAGCTAAAGTCACATCCAAAGCAAATAGAACACTCGGATTCCTTCGAAAGAACCTCCGAAAAACATCAATCATGATCAAGAAAACAGCTTACAAAACACTTGTGAGGCCAACCATTGAGTACTGCTCCTCTGTATGGGACCCATATACTGCAAAGAACATCAAGCAGATCGAAATGGTCCAACGACCATTCGCACGTTGGGTACTACGAAGGTATGACAGGAAAGACAGTGTGACAGAAATGATAAAAAAGTTAGATTGGGATACCCTCCAAAGACAGAGATCAAACGCAAGATTGTGTCACTTATTGAAACAGGCAAACGGCCTTAGCGGCCTTAGCTGTGGCGAAAGTGTACCCACCCAGATCACCTATTCTACATCCGTAAAATCCTTTAAACGAGCAATCCGTGCTGTCACAAGCTAATATTTCAATGAATGTAACATTTTTTTCTTCACGCCTGTAATACTCAAATTTTAACGAGTGAAGACGGAAACAGCAAATAAATAAATATTGGATGATGGTAAGACAACCCGGGAATTTCAGAACAATCGAAAGTAAATTCATAAATAATCTGTTAATACATTTGCCTCAAGTTCTCTAATGCCCAGAGTGTTTTACCACAGCCTATTACACGGCTTAGACTTCTTTGTTTTTTGTTGTTCACACTTTCTTCACCCTAAAGTGACTGAAAACTCTAAGAAGCTAATACGGACATGCTACTCTTTCGAAGTAGGGCCTTAGCAAACCTTATTATGTATTGCCCGGTCCGCTTATTAAGGTACTCTGTTTGAAATCAAGTTTGTTCCAATTTGCTTCCATAGACTAAATCCCATCATAGTTGCAATCTACAGAATTACAAAAAAAGATTTGGTTTTGTGCGGTTACCAAGTTCCAGCTGGGGTAAGTATTTTATGTCTTTAGTAAGTTATCTAGTAATTAAAAAGAAAAAAGAAATTTGTATTCTGGAAACTACTAGAGCTTCAAAATATCTTAAATACAAATTTTCGGTTTTCAATAAAGCTGTAATGTCATTCTCAAATTTATTACAAATTTATTTGTAATAAAAAGAAAGAAACTACATCGGTTTACAAATTTGATTAGAAAATAAAAGCAAGTTGATAATCAATTTTTTCTTAAATGGAAAAAGAAGTGGTCTGCTAGATGTGACATTTGAAAAAGACTATGACATTTCATCTAAGATTTTACTGACGTTTATAGTTGAGATAAGTATTGATTTCAGTAAATCTTAAAAGATTATTTTAAGATACCCTATCGTAAATCCTTTGATGAAAGTCCGTACCCCTTCTCGAGCTAGCGTCCCACGCATAAAGTGAATGTTTCCCCCCCCCACCCCTTTAATTAGGGCTTACCTAACATAGCTCTTCAAGAGACAGAAAGAGTACCCCTTTACAAGACTGACTCAAATTTGCAAAGGGGTTGCTACTTAGGATACTTGCGACAGAATTATGTAGGGCAAAACATACAATGGTTAATTGGCTCGTTTCAGTTCGTGATTGCTTAATTGGTTTCGTGTATCGTTACCGAGGCTTCGTTACATAACGGTGTAAACGAGTAAATGAACCAGCGTCACCCCTTCAAACCCCCTCTTCCATCAAACAGACCAGCTCCGTTTTTTATTTAGCGCCTCCTACGTTGTCCTAAGTTTGAAACAAAAAGACTCTCCACGTTGTCTAATCTAACGTTTTAAATTCTTTTTCTAATCCCCTTCCTCAGACTGAAGTTGCTTGTGACAACTACACTGCCGGTCGAAGTGAGAAGAACTTTCATGAACCACTCAAGTTTAAGCCCGAGCGATGGTTAAGAAGTGAAAAGGAGGATGTTCATCCTTTCACTATGTTGCCTTTTGGCCATGGACCACGGGGTTGCATAGGTAGAAGTCTACAATGATATGTTGAATGTAGTGAGCAGGAAGGGGGAGATTGGCTTTGGAAAGTGGTTGGCTATACCTGTTATCGTAGACTGCGGGTTAAAGAGATCAAGTGTGTAACTTAACGTTCCTTTTGTTCTTACTATGGAAATAATTGAGAGTGGCTCTCTATGAACATCAAAAGGCAGACGACCTTTGAATTTGGAAGTTGCTTTTTTCTTATCAAAATAACGTGCCTTGACAGCGACCTTGATTTAAAAATGACTTAAGCCTTTGTAATAATGAAAAGGGTCGAACAATGGGGCTTTGGGTCGCACGTGTTACCGACTGCCAACCTGAACTGCTTGCTTGAATCTTAGCCGAGCAAAGACACGGAGACCCTAGTACTAGCTTGGATATTCAACTTCTCTCAGGTGCTACTTGTTTAAACAGAGAGTGAAAATTTTGGCGAGACTCACATAAACTGATTTGATTTTAAAAACATTTTTGTTGCAATAAACCACATGACTAGAATTTAGAAGACTTTTAAAGATTCCAAACAAACAAAACTTTTTAAAGAATTTCCATTTCATTTTAGGCAGGCGGATAGCGGAGGTTGAAATATTTTCACTCATGTCCAAGGTAAGTGTTTCTTAATTGTTAGGAATCTCAAATATCGGCTACAAACGCTCTAATAAGCCCTGAACGTCTGGAGGTTGAAACTGTTCTTAATAAGACTCCCTCCCACAACAAAATACCTGTAAGTGTTAAAACAGAAGGCATTTTGTGCTGATAATAGATTGAATTTCGCTTTTTGATATTATTTTATCTGCGTTGTGTGACATACAACGTCATAGTTCCTTAAGTCGTTATAAAAGCTTTGTAGTAATTCAAACTCAGTGAGGTTAAAAACCCCATAGTAAGATTCTCTTTTTCTTCTGCCAATGAGTTTCAGATAAGCCCTCCCGCTCTCTAATAAGTCCCTCTCTCTCTCTCTCTCTAATAAGCTTTGCCTTCCCCTTCCCCCACCTCTAGAGGGCTCGAAATTAGTCAAATCCGTCCACGGGCAGCTTATTTGATCGTTTATGGTTGCAAAACCACCGTCTTTGCTATACCTCTTACTTTCTTACGAATGTAATACCCTAAATAAGCGCACCGATGATACTATAGACGAGAAATCTACCCTAATATGATCTACCAAAAGAACCCAACTTGAAAAAAATTGTTGTACCGTACATTTGCCACTACCAACATTTCCCACCTGATCCGGCCTAGTACAAAACATTTGTAGCACAGTTATTATTGCCTTTTCAAACTTCAGGGAGATTAAGGCCTGTACGTACCCTCACTGTGTTGGTAAACGTTTTTATCTTGCAGCTGGTCAGCAACTTTGAAGTCAAACTTTCCTCTAACCACGAGGTTGAAGGAGTATTCAAGCTTCTCCTGATACCAGAGAGACCAATCGGACTTTTTTTTACAGACCGGCCTTAATTGCTGGTACCACCTTCACGTTCAATAGCAGAGTGTTACCAGGCGCTCCAGTTGGACTCGTATTGCTAAATCAACCAGATCAAAGCTGAATAGGGTTAATTTGTGCCAGGCTTTATTTTGGTTAACGGTATAGCTAAAAAATCTGCCAAGTAACTCAAATACTCACTAAAAATTTTATAAGTTTTGCTGAACAACAGCATTTTTAAGCATATTTATAGAATTTTAGTTTAGAATTAAGATGAATGCACATTACACCATTTTAAGTGTGTTATTTTGTTATCACTGTATTAATTTGTTGTAACAAAATGAAGAAATACGTAAAATGTGTGCGCCAAACGATCGACAACAAGATACACTAAGGTTGCTATTTTTAGCGACTACTAAATTTAGCGATTTTGTATGAGAAAGAATTAGCGACAAAGAACCTGTTACTGAAAACGAAATAATAAAAATTACTATTGAATTTTAAAAAAGTAAAGTTGTTGGACATGATAATAATCCTATGTTCATGATCATTCAGCAAGACTACAAGTTATATGTGTTGAAAGCAATACGTTCCGAGACTATTAAGAAATTCTGCAGTGTCAGTGTGCGTGTCATAGTTTAAGAGATTCATGTTGAAATCTCCCATGAGTATTGCAATTTTTGATCATTGGAAATCTTGTCAAAAACGGACGTAAAATAGATCTTAAAGTATTTAAAGTTGCTTTTGGGGTATCTATATACTACAACACAAACTGTATTGCGGCTTTTGCTATGAACTTCGATCCACAGACATTCAAAGTCATCATCGCTGGCGTTCAGATCATCTCGGAAATGGAGTCTAATTTTATCTCTGATGTAAAAACCCACTCAACCTACATTGTCTAGGGTTGGTTGAGTGAAAAAGTTATATAACCTGGTATTATTTCGTTAATGGCTCTTTGCTATTCAGTATTTTGATTTCTTAAAGACTAATGACTTTGAAATTATGATTCAGACTTGACAAAAGAGCCGACAAATCATCAAAGTTAACTTCTGGTGTTTCAATGAATAAAAGAAAAATAGTGATTACAAATCCAATCTCTAAGAAACTCGCTACGATGAAATTCGTGACTAGTGTAATAATTAAAGCCTTCTTAAGAAAATATATGATCTTCCGTATCAAGCTCAATCGTGTTTAAATTATTTATTAGTGATGACTGAAGCAAATTCTAATCTATAGACAAAACGTCTATAGAACTTTTGATGAGGCAACTAAAATAAGAACTAAACGAGAGCTTACTTTTTTGTTGCCTGTCTAAACTGTAGAAGGAAAACTAGTGCCAATTTAGATCTGTTTCATATGAGTAAGATTTAAGAAGTACTTAGTTTAGCTGTCCGATGAGAAAGCGAGTCAATCTCTTATTTTGACGAAATTAATCTTGACTGCGTGTTTGCTGGGTCCAGATACATTTGAAATTATATTTGATATTAAATGCAAGATATTCTTTAAACAATGACCTGTTTCTCTGTGTCAGGCTTTCTGATATAAGCACGGCCCGTTGATCCCAATGTTTACCAAGACCAAGATCTGCAATCGTTATCTTCTCGTAAGAGCGTGCAGCTTTTGTAAAACAGCTCTTTTTGTTTACCTTCGTACAAACTTTACAATAGATTTTGCAGGATGGTTGCCTGCTTTGGTCTTGATGACGAACCCAATGTCAATCTCGATGTGTGGGCAATCTGTGTGAGACTGAAGCATCATCTTCATCTATAGTTCAATATCCATAAAAGCCCCGACTTTTATGTCTAGATCGTTTGTGTCTTCGTCTGATGTTTCAGGAATTTCTATTACTTCACAACAATCTCTCCTTGAGTATTGCTCCAAGTCGTTAATTTACTTACTTACTCATGCCCATCGTCTCCTGCGTAACATAGGCCTGTCTTTCATTTCTTCTATGATGTTACTCTAAATGTTAATTTCAAGTCTGATTTTCTTTTCTTTTCTTTTCTTTTCTTCCATTAATTTACAATATTTTTGAGGTGTATTCTAGTTTACAAATTCCTATAGCATTTTGAACATTCGTATTTTGTACTCCTGGCCTTAAGTTTTTCTTTATTGATTCTCTAAAGGTCACATGTCTTGGTTAGCCCCAATGGTTAAATACAAATAACCTACACCCATCGTCATATTTCCTTTAATTAATGAGGGCAAATACAGTTTATGTTGTTATTATATAATTTAATAGCATTTTGAACCATAGTTTGCGTGTTTCCGTCAAAACTTGATCTTCTATTAGTGTCACGTGATTTATATCGACTATAATAATTAGGCAAGTGCTAAAAACTAACTCAAACACAACACGATGGCAGCTCTACTGGTAGGAGGAAGTAAAAGAGTCGGAGTTATTCACAACAACGGGTTTTCTGTTCGTGCTTTGACTTCATTAACAGTTTCCGAAGTTAACCGAGTCAACGGTTCCTCCATTACTCGACCATTCAACGAAATACCTGGCCCTCGTGGATTACCCTACTTTGGGTCTTTTTTTCAGTTCATTAAAGAAGGAGGAGTACAGAATGTGCACAAAACTGACGAAATATACTTTCAGAGGTACGGACCAATATACAAAAACTTGATGCTTGGTAGAACCACTGTTCGCCTAAGCGAACCAGCTGCTTGGGAGGTTTTGTTTCGAGCTGAAGGAAGATACCCGAACCGACCAATGCTATTGCCAAAACTGATTGTAGACCGTGAAACAGAACTCCCTATTCCTCTCTTTAATGCGTAAGTATACAGTATAAGGTAAAAACCGAGTGAGCCCGTCATTTTCTTGAATTATGCACTGCCTCATTTCGAAAAAATTGAGGAATGCTACGTCAATCCACTTGCTAGAGTGAACATGGCGGGAAAAATGCTAATATTAAGCTAAATTGTCATGGCAAAATTCTGTGAACATCACGGCAAAAGTTTGAAAGCACGGCTCCCCAAATCTTTTGGCTAAAGTTTGTTGACAGGCATCACGACAAAAATTTTTCAACACCACGGCAAAAGTATGTAAACAACGCGGCAAAAGTTTGAAAACACAGCTCCCCAAATTTCACGGCAAAAGTTTGTTGACAGTAACTCAATTGTCCGTGAACATCACGGCAAAAAATTGTGAACATCGCGGCAAAAGTTAAGGAAACTAAGGACAAAAATATGACAACGGCGGCGGAAGTGGAAGTAGGCCAGTTGTTTGTCTGCTTTTTTCATTGAATTATAATTTTTTTCTTTTTTTGATGTAGCTATCTTTCTTTAAAATAAATTTCTTCACATCTTGATATTATTGGGCCACTGAGCACATTAACTCCAACAAACTAATTTTTTTGCTGTTTTCAATAGGGTCTTCGTAAAAGCACGAAAGTTGTTAAAATGTCTAAACTCAAATTCAACTTTAAAAGAAATTTTGCAAGTTTTTACTATCAACTGCGGCTATAAAAGTTATTGCTTAAAAAAGATGTGGTCGAAACTTATGATAGATCTACTCTTGATTTTTAGATCCGAACTGTATATTCTATAATTTATGTTTTAAGTGACATTGCAGAATCGCCTGAAACAAAAATTGGTTTCTTGGTTTTGGATCATCGTGACAAGGTTTTGGCGTTGAGAAGGAAACTTTTGCAAAAGTTGTTGAATTTGTCACGCTATTTTAGATAACCAAAAATTCTTAAATCCACTTGCTGCCGGTGCCTCTCAGGTCAAAACTCGGGCACCTTTCATATTTGAAAACCTAGCAGGCCAACTATAATATAAAGTAAGTAAATTATTATTAATAATTAATAATTTAATATTAAATTATAAGTTCCATGTTGTGCGATATCTGCCTTTCTGTCGTTGAATGATTTAGAACACGTACTTCTAAGCAAAACAAAAAATCCTGTTACATAACATTAATCCCAAACGGCAAAATCAACAAAAACAAATAAGAAAACAGAATCAGCCATGTTGCATATCCATTAGCCTGCGAACCGGCTCTCCTGAAGCTAGGAAGCGAGGCACGAGGGGAATGGGAAGAAGGAGGGGAAAGGAGAGCCTACACGCGTCCCATTAAATCGCGAGTGTCACCCCCTTATCTAACAACGCAGGGTGCTGTTAAAATGAACCAATCAGCGCGCACCGGAAGTAAACATGTAGTGTTGTGTCATGTATCAAGAGACATATAAATGGGGTGACAGGCCTGATTTTCTTTTTTTGAAAACATTACACAGTGACTGTGTTTAAACTTTTCTCTTTGAAAACGCGTGTCCGTTTGTATAATATTATTGGGTTTTTTGGGAAAATCTTACTTAAGCATGTTTGGTTTTCGGTTCAACAGGATTTGGGTTATGTTTGGTGCTGCTGAATTAAACTCTGTTACGAAAGGCAATTTTTGATGTTGTTTTCAAAGCTGCACTTCTGTTTTCAAATTCAACTTCTGCGAGGGTTTCATCAGTTTGTGTTTTTTTTGTTAAGATTTCGATTTGGGTTGAGAATTTTCTTTCATTCCAGTTCGAGTCTACTGTAATTACTTTGCCTTTTACAATGCCTTTCTTTTTTCTTGGTGGGTGGCAAGATTTGAAGTACAAAAACTGGAATTTTTCAGTTGGTTTGAAGATTATTGACACATCTAATATGCCCGTTTTGTTCTGTCTAAGAAAGTTGTTTCGCTGCCTGAAATTTCAGCCGTGAGTTTCATTGTTGGATCGGGATGGATTTTGTGCTAGAGGCTAAAGCAGTCCGTTTTTGTCAACAAAGCCGATTCTGTTTGCATTTATTGACTTGCCGCTCCGACATTGTATCTTTTTATTGTCGAAACACTCTTTTCTTTTATAGAGCATATGACATGAGTACAGTTTTTCAATCCTCAAAAAGTACACTATAAAAAACATTGTTTTGCAAAGTTTGAGAAACATGCAATGAAAGTTCGCCAAGATATGGCGTGTAGAATTTTGAATTTTTCCCGCTAACCTTTGTCGAATCCAGTGGGTAATACTGTTAGCAAAACCACGCCATCGAGCAGACAGTGACAGTTACTTTTTGTTCTTGCTTTAAATGAATCTTAAAATCATGCTTTTTCCAAAAATCTTTTAAAATTGCTCCCAAATTTTTATTCTAATCACACTCGTCTTTTCATCTTGATTTCTGACAGCGCCATTCTCTTCCGGTTGAGTTATCAGGTTCTCGACCAATCAAAATTCTGAATCCTATTTGGGCAGCTCGGACTGGCGATTCAATGGGTTACGTGCAGGCTCTCCTTCCCCCTCTTTCTCCCCATTCTCCTCGCAGCTCGTTTCGCTCGCCCGAGTCGTTCCCGCGGCTTCGCAGCTTGCTTCCCAGCCTCAGGAGAGTAGGCTCGCAGACTACATTTCGATAGAATTCATGACCAATCCATACCAATAGCAACCACAGTTCGGTAAACGGAACATGTATAAATACAATTCTTACTGTGCAAATTGCATGAACAAAACTTTTTACATGGAGACTAATTAAGAAACTAAGAATATTCGTAAGAATATTTTCAGCCTCAAATCAATCAAAAAACAGGAATATCCAGCCTCGGTCCCAATATTCTTTTAAAAAAAAGTTTACAGAAGTTGCATGCATGTCAGAGCCATCATCCTCAGATCGACGACGTACGAAGCGATCGCCTCGTTCTAGTTCCTGTTGTTGAAAAGGAATCGTCTGTATGTCTCCTTTCGCCGACGGCAATGTTTTAAAAAGCCTATATGATGATTGCCCTTTTGGAACTGCGATGTCAAAGCTGTTATAGGTGTTCGTCGCGTCATTTACCGATAGAATCCAGGAATAGGGCAATAGTGCTCTGGTTGCTTGTTTAACTATGCTATAATGGTGAATTTTCCCATCGTTGCTGGTAGGCCTTCCAGTTCTCTTGTAGGCCTTCCTTGTTCTTCGGGTCAAATTTAGCGCTGTTTGGGATTGTAAACTTGGGAAACTAGCTTCTTGGATCGTTACAGCCTTGGCTTTGTTACAGCTTTGGACGGTGAGCTGGAACATATTCGTAATGCTGACGAGGTAGCCGACGACGAACTGCACCAATCTACAAAAATTCAATACAGCGGGAAATTCATTATACCTGGAAGAAAAATAGTTCGGTAATACAGCTAACACGGCGGAATGAATGTCTATCTCATTCACTAAACAACTACAGTTGCACATTAAAACTTTGTGCATGCGTAAGACTGCACTAACTCGTACTTAGTCTTAGTGGCACCGTTTGAAACAAAATCTAACAAAACATCAAGGTTTTGAAAGATATAAGAAAGCAAGCTTTGTTCCTTTCAGCCCCAACCAGATTTTTAAAAGCTTCTTGGGTACAAAGGGTTTAGTTTAACTTGAATATTATGGGGCTACGCATTGTATTGTTGCTGCTGAATAGGTTTCCATAGTTACTGAATAGCAGTGTGAGAAATATTCATAAACATAATTCAATTGAGACTAATGCTGATCATTAGCTGAACTTGGAACTTTTTCCATTTAACAGAAAAGGCGTCGATGGACAACGGTTACGCAAAAGTATGGGTCCAAAAATGATTCTCCCCAAATTTGTGCATGAAAACATGGACAACTTTAACAACGTGACAGATGATTTGATCAAGCGTTTGAGAACTCTGAGAAACCCAAATCAATCCGCAATTGTGGTTGATGACATGATACCTCACCTCTTTGACTGGGCAACTGAATGTAAGAGTGATTTGATAATTAGAAACAATGATTACATGTAGTCTACGCTCATACACATACTATAACATTGTACAAACCAGTAAATGCTACCTTTTAGTATCGAAACCAATTTTCAAGTCCGAGTTGAACATCTTTAGTCAAAGGGTTCACAAGCTGACTGAAAGACGTCGACAGTCATGCACAATTCGTGGTTCACCAATCCCATCTAAAACAATTTAGACAATACATGAATCATAAACTTCTACTTCAGATTTCCATACGTTCTCACTCAGTCCACTATAGCAAGACATCACTGAAGGCAAGAAAAACTGAAAAAAGTCACTGTAATTCCTTAGGTTTTAAGGCTATATTTAAAAAGGTTCTTTGGTAGCTGCTATTATTACCCAAAATGATTTTATTTTACATTTTAGCTGTTGGTACGGTTGTTTTCGACACTCGTATTGGTTTATTTGAAAACCCACCGCGAAAGGAAGCCAGGCAGTTCTTACACATTATCAATGAGTCTTTTACGGATACTATACCGAAGCTTCTATTTTCGCCACCACTCTACCTTTATTTCAAGACCTCAGCGATTAAAAGACTGGCTGAACTTACAAACTCTGCAAGAGGCATTGTAAAGAACAAGATTATACAAAAACTGAAAGATCTTGACACAGATTTTAGTGAACAGGGTCAACAACAATTTCCAGGTTTGTTTACTTTCTTTTATTGACACTGTTAACGACAAGAAATAAACTTGTATGGAGAAACAAACTAGAAGGGTGAATTCTTTTAAATTTTCCCAGTTTATTCTCTAAATTGCTTCTACCAGAACACAGCTCAATAACAAACAGTTAAGGTTCAAGTAAGAATTTGGTAACACAATACTGTTCCCTACCTGCATTTGGAACCCCAAAAAAGCAATATCTCAAAGTATTCTACACAGTATAACCTCAGCTTTCACTATTCCTTTCTCTGTCAGCTGTTCGTCACTCTCTCTCTCTCTCTCTCTCTCTCTCTCTCTCTCTCTCTCTCTCTCTCTCTCTCTCTCTCTCTCTCTCTCTCT
>JAOBRD020545489.1:6110-16628 GCA_027575215.2 Hydrozoanthus sils | reverse complement strand
AAAAGTTTTAAGCCATCGCAAAGCTACTTGAAGCGGTCGAGCTTGTTGACCGAAACACCACAGATCCGGCAAAACGACAACAAACGACCTGTTTTTTTTTTAAATTATTTCCTACTTTCTTGGCAGTCGTGGTCGTGAAAACTAAAGAGCTTTAAAGTCATCATCTTTAAATCTCTGCAAAATAGAGTATTTTAAAGTAAATCGTGATGAGCCGGGAGCCGTGGTCTTCCTCGTAGCCGTTTTTTCGATTTGTCACCAATGTTCCTCCCCACAAACATACTCGTGACGAGTCGAAAAAACGGCTGCAAGGGAGACCACTATCCACCTCAATTGAAATAGAATAAGTGTTAATTAATCACTGTCAGTATTTTAGAGCTGTACCTCAAATATCCACGGAGAAAATCGGTCATAAACAACGCACTTCGCCGAACTCTGGATGGTCGGTGCTCGCGACTCAAAGAATGATAAGCCGTTAAACATCAGCCAATCAGAGCGAGGGTTTAAGTTACTTCCGTTTTTGAAACGGAAATGCGAATTGTGTCACACCCGGGCTGATTAGCTCTCGCTCTGATTGGCTGATGTTTAACGGCTATCCTCTCTTTTTTCCGTTTCGTTCCCGCTTTTCTCCCTCTAAAAACCCCCACTAAGATTGGCAACAGCACATTAAAGTAATATTTTTTATTTGCCAGTGTATTTCAGTTAACAGAAACCTATGAAAACAGTATACAACAAGCCGCTTCTGGATGGTAAGCCTGTGATCACATGTTTAATACTGGCCGTCCATTATTGAATGTGATCATGTGACCACACTATTTCACTTTCCTTGTTTATGTATTTTCTAAAAAGTTGGTTAACGTTCTTTACTTCGCTATTTGCGTTTTAGGATCGATCATCATTATTATCAATGATTTGTCCCAAAATAAGGCCGGATTACTTAACATATTCTATTCAAAATGGTGAACCGTCAAACGTTGTTAAAAGAATTGAATGTAATTTGTATAACATTGTATCAGGTGTTTCATCCTGTGGCTACTTGAATTCCATGTTAAACTTCTACGAGGTTTAGTTCCCTTCCCAAGATACTGCGTTCTTAAGGTTTGATGACATGATACGTTACATTATTGCTACATTTTCATGCCATGTAAACAGTTTCTACCAAGCCTTTTTGTCTAACGATGTTCCCCTCTCGAGTTATTTGTTTTAGGCTGGACGATGTCACACGGGACTTCGTTTATATGCTTAGCAATAAGCAACACATTACGGCTTACAGATTGGGATTTTTGGCAAGTTCCACTAAATTGATCCAGTTATTACATTTGGTGCCACCCTTACAACGCTTGATCCGTCATTACGCTTGGTGCCACCTTAAAACGCTTGGAGCCATCCTTATTAGGCTTGGGGCCATCCTTATTAGGCTTGGGGCCATCCTTATTAGGCTTGGGGCCATCCTTATTAGGCTTGGAGCCATCCTTATTAGGCTTGGGGCTATCCTTATTAGGCTTGGAGCCATCCATATTAGGCTTGGGGCCATTCTCATTACGCGTGGCACCACTATTTTTACGGTTAGAGCCACCCTTATTACGGTTGGAGCATGTCTTACCCTTGGGGTTTCTACCTCGCTTTCGTCGCAAAACCCAGTAAAACGTTACAAAACAGATGAAAGCAAATAGTTTCAGCTTTTTATTAGAAACGGCTAGTTAACAAGTAACCGAATGAATTAATGTCCAACCAACAGTAACAATGTCTCACCTCTTTAAATTAGTCATTGGTTCGCACTTCCGAGCGAGAGAGTAAGGTTTAGGGATAGTTAAGATGACGAATGCTTAGAAAAATATAGTATTTAAATTCATATATATTTCTATAAAATCTTCAAAGTATCATTAGTTTTGAGAGAACATCGAACTGCAGTGTTAACACTATGATTATCGTCTGTGAAGAGGGCCAGTGACGACCGTAGGCAAATATCAACGCCGCAAGTGTTCACTCAAGATTATCGTCTGTGAGGAGGGCCAGTGAAGACAGTAGGCAAATATCAACGCCGCCAGTATTCACTCAAGATTAGCGTCTGTGCGGAGGGCCAGTGAAGACAGAGGCAAATATCAACGCCGCCAGTATTCGTTCAAGATTATCGTCTGCGAGGAGGGCCAGTGAAGACAGAGGCAAATATCAACGCCGCCAGTAATCGTTCAAGATTATCGTCTGTGTGGAGGGCCAGTGAAGACAGAGGCAAATATCAACGCCGCCAGTATTCACTCAAGATTATCGTCTGTGCGGAGGGCCAGTGAAGACAGTAGGCAAATATCAACGCCGCCAGTATTCACTCAAGATTATCGTCTGTGAGGAGGGCCAGTGAAGACAGTAGGCAAATATCAACGCCGCCAGTATTCGTTCAAGATCATTGTCTGTGAAGAGGGCCAGTGAAGACAGAGGCAAATATCAACGCCGCCAGCATTCACTTAAGATTATCGTCTGTGAGGAGGGCCAGTGAAAACAGTAGGCAAGTATTAAAGCCGCCAGTATTCGTTCAAGATTATCATCTGTGAAGAGGGCCAGTGATATCAACGCCGCAAGTATTCACTCAAGATTATCGTCTGTGAAGAGGGCCAGTGAAGACAGAGGCAAATATCAACGCCGCCAGTATTCACTCAAGATTAGCGTCTGTGCGGAGGGCCAGTGAAGACAGAGGCAAATATCAACGCCGCCAGTATTCGTTCAAGATTATCGTCTGCGAGGAGGGCCAGTGAAGACAGAGGCAAATATCAACGCCGCCAGTAATCGTTCAAGATTATCGTCTGTGTGGAGGGCCAGTGAAGACAGAGGCAAATATCAACGCCGCCAGTATTCACTCAAGATTATCGTCTGTGCGGAGGGCCAGTGAAGACAGTAGGCAAATATCAACGCCGCCAGTATTCACTCAAGATTATCGTCTGTGAGGAGGGCCAGTGAAGACAGTAGGCAAATATCAACGCCGCCAGTATTCGTTCAAGATCATTGTCTGTGAAGAGGGCCAGTGAAGACAGAGGCAAATATCAACGCCGCCAGCATTCACTTAAGATTATCGTCTGTGAGGAGGGCCAGTGAAAACAGTAGGCAAGTATTAAAGCCGCCAGTATTCGTTCAAGATTATCATCTGTGAAGAGGGCCAGTGATATCAACGCCGCAAGTATTCACTCAAGATTATCGTCTGTGAAGAGGGCCAGTGAAGACAGAGGCAAATATCAACGCCGCCAGTATTCGTTCAAGATTATCGTCTGTGAAGAGGGCCAGTGAAGACAGTAGGCAAATATCAACGCCGCCAGTTTTCACTCAAGATTATCGTCTGTGAAGAGGGCCAGTGAAGACAGCAAAGCAAGTATTAAAGCTGCAACACCCAGGCTCAGCTAAGGGGAAAAAAGTAGCATATCAAACACATGGAACAAAGCCAGAAACTTCTGGCAGTTTTGTCCTTTTCCGTGTTACACTGGTTCGTAAAATTTTTATTTTTCGGAGGTTGTATAAGTGTTACTGAAAAAGTTGTACATGAATGACTCTTAGCAGACATCGCGCTCACATGATCGTTGGGTGAGATCTTTTCCTAACAGCTACCAGGACACGAGGCATTGATCTCTACCTTTTATTTTTTGGCACGAGCCTAACACAGCCCAAAAATCCACATTCAAAATCTTTATAGCCAAAAAACAATGCCTTGTTCTTCAAAACTAAACAAAATCACATATATTTGAAACAACAGTAAGTAAACTAGACAGAAAGTTTATGTATATTCAGCTCTCTGTTAGAAAGAACAAGGGACATACTTTAGTCAGTGGGCTGCTTTCACACCAAATCTGTTTCACGGTTGCTCTCATTACTCCTGTTGCACATGGCAAGAAAGACTCGTTGTTGTTCTCAGTCGCATCTCGGCACCTTTGAATCAAGAAAACGTTCCTTGTGAGGCCTTCTTCAAAGCCACTCAAACACAGACGTTTATCAGAGCAGCACGCAGCTTCAGATGTCTGGGAGGAGGGGAGGGCCATGAATTGTTTAGCGAACAAAATAAAACTACTTCGGATTATGCAAGAGGGATTTGGAGGGAAGGGGGGAAGGGGTAGTCTCGTCCCCTTCCCTTCACTGCACACAGGCCGTAGTAGCCTATGTAGCAAGCGTTTCAGTCAAAGTTTTGGAGTTTTTGAAGTTTTGGACGCGCGGGAAATGGGGCGAGGAAAATGGTGGGAGGGGAAGGAAGGAAACGCTTGCCCGCAAATCCCCATATTTTGGACAACGCCGTTCGCCAGACAACGGAGTCCATGATTGGTGCGGCATAAACACAATGATTGACGTATCACATAAAATTTTGTTCTCGGAGACAAAACTAGATGGCGTGTGAAGAAGACGAACTCCAGATAGCTCTAGATTTTTTGGCTGAGAAAGGTTTAAAAAAACAACGGACCACAATAATCCGTTTGTTGCGTGGGGGCCATCTGCTAGCAGTTTTACCTACAGATTTTGTCGTCTATCGCAGAGAGGGATTGTGTTGTATTTGTTATTGTGTTATACCCTGTCATTTCGTCAGGATTTGTCTTTGTCAGAAGCAAAATACTCTCTTGCTTCAGATGTTGCGGTAATTTCTTACACATTCGTTTAAGTATTTCGTCCTGCACCTCCCCGAAAAAATTTTCTCGTGCTCGAGGATGGTGTTCGCCGCTGCTTCTCAGTTCTTGTTGCACAACTGACGGATCCAAATTTAAGTTCGCTCATCGCGGAGATTTCTAACTGTATAGACATTGCTGTTAGATGGAAAGCTAACTGTTTAAGTTGTGGCCTCTCGTTTGTTACATCATCGAGCTTTTTCTCTATCAAACATTTTGAAATGTAAATGATTTTTGAGAGCTGGCTTGTTTAGCGATTCGGGCCCGGGAAACTATTCAAAGGGTGTTCCTACTAGGACTGATTCAATGTGGAGTGTTAAGAGAGCTAAGTGCTTCCGTTTAAATGTTCTACTTTGTTGTAGTGGAAGCCTTTGGTTTCGGTTGAGAATCTTTCAAGATGTAAGCCGATATAAGCGAGGTTTTTGTATCGTTGTACAACTCTGCAGGCAAGTTTATTTTGAGCCCAGCTAGTATATTTTGCAGGGTTTTGCACAATTTCAATTCCCACTTATCTACCCACTACAGCACGAGCAAACACATTTTCAGAAGATCTGGCCATCCTTTCCCAATCGCTCAGCAGTCGTTCCGAACTTTATTTTAAAGTTGCATTTACAAACTCTCCATTTTTTGTTAAACTTTCAGCCATTCACCAAAATATATAAACTCCTTTGCTGCAAATTGTCAATAACTTTGACCGTTATATCTAACGGAAGTGCAATCTTGTTACCGCTGAACTTCCATTGGCCACTTTTGGCATTTGACAGAATGTCAAATTAACTGAAGCGTGCAAAATCAACGAGAGCATTTTTCAAAATATGGGGGTTTGCGGGCAAGCGTTTCCTTCCCCCCCTCCCCCTCTCCTCCATTTTTTCCTCGTCCCATTTCCAGCGCGTCCAAACCTTCGAGCTTCGACTGGAAACGCTTGCTACGCAGGCCGAGGCCATAGGGGCTCTACTAATCACTGTGCAAACTTTCGAATGTTGTCCTACTCCTGAAAATAATTATAATAAAAGCTACTAGGATTGTGCTATAGGGATGTTGAGGGGAGTGGGGAAGGGAAGTTCCGTCCCCCTTCCCCTACCCTTCTACCAAGCAGTAGGGACTCCATTACTCATTGTACAAACTTTTGAGTGTTGAAGTCTTTTGACCCTTTTTCTCCTTGAGTGTTGCCCTACTCCTGATAAATTCTTTGTATTAAAAAAAGCATAAACTAATCTACCATCTTTCAAGCAACCGCTCAGGTAAAAGCACCCAAACTGAGATTTTAAGCTTGTGTATTAATGTGTGAGGGAGGATAGCAACATTAAGATCTCACTGAAGTCAGAACTATGGTAACCACTTCGTTATATTTGGTGTAATGTTTTCACTAATGTAATTGGTTTTCATCATTATTTCTATTGTTATCATTGTTATTGTTATTACCATTATTGTTATATTTATCATTAATGCCTTTATTACTAAATACGTTATTAACACTTCTATTAGTACTATTGAGAATGTTTTGACTCATTCAGTGTGACAATTTACAAAAATTATTTTCAAATATTCTATCCGAATTATAAGTTTGCAACAGATGTAACGCTTCGACCAACACCTCTTCTTCAGGCAACGGGCGATTAACGGCGAGGAATGCCTTACAGGACTCGGTCCCAGGAATTTGAAAGGTTTAAAAGATTATACTATTATTATGGAAAAATTGTCCTATTTTGTATCACGTGGCTTGTACTACTATAATGCTTGTACAGATTAAAAAGCGCCGTCCACACTGGCAAACTTACTTTCTGTACAGGTACGCGGCAAAGGAGAGGTTCCCTTGTAGAATGTCCTCTTTTCTCACGTTGTTCCAGTAAATTCCCTCGAGCGAGTAGTTGTACTCGACCATGAATGCTAAGTTGTACAGAGCCTGCATTGCAAGGGAATTCACGAACAAGGTAAATTTTCAAAGATACCTATGGTGAGTAAATGAAAGATTCGGCGCCCAGAACGCTTCTAAACTTTGACACACTTTGTAACCGGACAGTTTATACAGTTCTCAATTAATAACAAAACACCCCTCCCCCCACCTTACAGTATTTCGTTGCGTGTCCTTTGGATAAACTAATCAAATTAGGGAAGTCAAAGCAGCTGCTGGAGTTTACAGAGGATTGAACTAGTTCCTTCTAGCATTGAGGGTAGTGCACTATCTAGCTGAGCTATGCAGATCGCATTAGGTCAAAACAGGTGTTGAATTCACCGAGGGTTCAACAGGGGAAACTCTCGCTGTGAAGCTTGTGCCTAGTTAACCGAGCTTAGTCTGCTTCTTCCGCATTATCTGGCTACAGTACTTCGTACTCTGTTCACGCTAATCAACATTCCCTTGAGTATCAAAAGCTTCCATTTTATATGCCGTTAGTCCCGAATGCAAAACAGACTAAAAATCATCCCTGTCGCCATCGACTATCAATATCATCATAAACAGCATTAACAGTAAGTCATCATCACCATCACCATCAAACATCATACTCACTCTCAATCAACACTATTATCACCATCAACAGCAACATCATTATCATCATGGAACAACATTCTCATCAACACTATCACCACCAGCAAATCCTTATCACCATTAAACATCACCATCATCATCAAACAATTACAACATCAAAACTATCAGCAACAAATCATCATCACCTTCAAACATCATACTTACTCTCATCAAACAATTACCAACATCACCAAATTTATTACTACGTTATTATCCTGTTCCATTACTAACATGTGGATGTTCGTTCTTGGCTGCCGCTTTCCCGTACATCTCAGCAGCCCGGGTGATATTGCGCGGTATTGTCCTACCATACCAGTGATTATCGCCCACTTTAACCATAGCTGCAAAACGAAGCTCCATTAGTTGGTAATGATAGAGAAAGATCGAAAGAAACAAAGCAAATTGTTTTCACAAAATCCTCGCTCTTTTGTGTTTGGTTACTTACAGAACACCCATCCTAATTCAGCCGAGTTATTGTAGTATCTCCACATACAATCCACGGATGTCAGATCTTTTACATACTCCTGACAAGAGGATCAACCAAAACACGTTAAAGAAACTCACTGGCTTACACTGGCAGAGTATTGTATTACCTACTGCTTTTTATGTCTTTGGTGGAAATCGAAGCCGACAAATATACATGAGCAACGAACCACATCCGTTCATTAAAGTAGCGATAAAATCAATTTTGGTAACGGGAGCAAAACAATATGGCAGACTCTAAAAGAAAAAATAATGAGCGAAAATGTTGATTTTCTTTTGTTCTATGTTGGTTTGTTCTACGGCTGATTCCTTTCTTTTGCAGTCAAGTCTGAAACATTCATCGTATTTTCTATACCACGTGACATCTAAAGAGCCAACCACAATGGAAATTGTAATGATAAACAACGTTTTTAAGATAACAAGACATAATATTTATTCAACGGTAATAATTACGAGGTCAAAAAACAATTCTTTCTCAAATGGAAACTTTCATGAAGACGACTTGTGCTTTGAATATGCATAGAATATTAAGTACAATTCCAAGATTAATAAGGAACACACCGCGTTCTCTTCACACAACATGGCTGCGTTATACTGAGGTACTTCCAAGCCGGCCTCACTTGCAAGTAGGAAGTACACCAGTGATCTGGACCTAAAATGACACAAAAGAACACGTGTTTGGAATCAAGTAAGGTGAAAAATTGTGCCAGAAGTCTTGGAAACAACAACCGAGATCGCTCGCTTAGAACTGCGTGTTAGAATCCATGGTCAAAGTTTTGATTGTTAGCCTGTAAATAGTTTGAAGCTCTTTCTCATACGCCCCGATGAGTTGGAAGGTTCCGCTCTGACTGGATTCAACCGTTACTCAGAGCCTAGAAACAATTGAGAAGTAGAAACAGTACCCACTTCACCATTTTCAACTTATTGGGATACAGATGTTAAACGTTAAGCCCAGTACCTCAAACTCCTATTAGGGAATACAAAAGATCCCACAAGACTGATAGACAAGGAGAATGGTTATCCCCGCGCCCTGGTCTGCCAGCTGTTTATACCTGAAAGCCCTATGTGCGCCGCTTGCTTGTAGCAAGCTATCAGAACTAACGCTTGTATGTTTTCAGTCCAAAAAGTATCGGTAGTTTCTCCCAACTAGAGTCCATACTTTTCAATAACAAGTTTAGGAGAATTTTACCTTTCATCTCCAGTAGTTCGCTTTGTTTGATTCTATTCTCATCTATTCTCAACTTCTCAGTACCAACTGTCATATTCTCTACGTTTTATGTTAGAAGTTGTTTGTCGATAACAGACTGGAGCAGAAAAGGGAGAGATTAAATACGCACTCGATTATTTACTTCCGAAAATTCACTTTAAATGTGTTAGATATTGCTTGTTCGCCCCATTTTTTTTCATTCATTATGCCAAAACATCAACTGCTCTAGTATCCGGCATAGAACGCTGAATGGTATTGAGAACACAACCCACCAGTCACTAGCGTAGTAAGCTTCGAGTCCATTCCTCAAGTATTGCCCCACCTCGGGGTGCTGCTCCGATACGTAACGCAAATATCTAACAGGGAAAGTATATATAAAGAAAGTTGATCACAAATGCAATTAAAAACGAAGATCGCCAATTTATAAGTATAGAAAAAATATGATACTCACACTACCCCCATCGGGCAATTTCTGTCTACATGTTCTCCAGTGCTCAGGCCCTCTCCCATAGAGAGACAGGCAGTGGGATGGCCTTTTGCTGCAGCGTCTGACCAGTATTTAAATGCTTTTTTCTGTATAATAAACCACAATAAACGAAAAATAAGCGATTGAGGAAAATAGATGTAAAATTAATGTTAAACAACGTATGAAATAATGATAATGCTACTTCTTCCATACAAAACACAATCTAACAAATTCCTATAGACTCCCCAAGCATCCATCCGCATACCTCCTCTACCCCACCCTGCTCGTTGTATAACAGTCACATACGCACACAAACACTGCCTTGCAGGGTACCCCTTTACATAAATACACCAAAGGTGTCCTTACAGGGTTCCCGGTCTGAAAACCCACTTTTTATTCACCAGCTTTTGTATCATGCAAATATACAACGTCCAGCAGTAATTATGATGGTGATTATGATTAAGTTGGTGTGAGTGCTGGTGATGGTGATGACGCAAATTGTTACAGTTGTTAGTATGTACAGAGGTACGCCTTATTCTGTTACAAAGAATACTGATTTTTTTTGACATTGCAGTTAATAAAAAGCAAGTGTTACATACTTCCATTACTAAATATTTTAACATAACAATTATTAGGTCTGGAGTGCCGAAATGCATTAAACAGAATATTGTTCAAACCTTGTCACGTGGTTGGCCAGGTATCCATCCATTATCAGTGGCCACACCCATGTTAAACAGACCATCCCTGTCCCCCTTTTCTGCTGACAATCGAAAGAAGAAGACTCCACCGGAGTAGTTTGATCTTATGTTTATCTCGTAAAATCCCAAAGCGTTGTACGCTGGGGCAAAACCCTGAAAGAGCATGAGCAGAACAAGGGCCAATCAGACTGCCAACAATTATAACTCAGATAATCGATTTCTTATCCATTGAGGATTCTTTCTATAACAGTTGGCTCAGCCGGCCCTCCGACCATTTCCCCATGGGTTCTTTCTATAACATTTGGCTCAGCCGGCCCTCCGACCATTTCTCCGAGGGTTCTTTCTATAACATTTTGCTCAGCTGGCCCTCCAACCATTTCCCCGAGGGTTCTTTCTATAACATTTGGCTCAGCCGGCCCTCCAACCATTTCCCCATGTGTTCTTTCTATAACATTTGGCTCAGCCGGCCCTCCAACCAATTCCCCATGGGTTCTTTCTATAACATTTGGCTCAGC